>CAUYQV010086751.1:0-44051 GCA_963574575.1 Galagoides demidoff | reverse complement strand
TTGGTATATATAAAGGCTACAGATTTATGAGTGTTGATTTTGTAACCTGAGATGCTGCTATATTCCTTGATCACTTCTAGGAGTTTTGTAGTACATGGTATCATCTTAATTATTGCATTAAGACATTTATATTCTACATTTAGAAAAATTCACATATACCCTTATAAGATGAACCATTTTAAATGGGTCCCTGATGCCTTGGTCTCAAGAAATTGGCAGGAGCAAATGTGAATCTTTTCATGAAGAACACACCTTGAATTTAGTCATGAAGGCCTTTCATATATAGTTTTAGGAACTGTGATTCAGCCCAAACCCACAAAACCCATGAGGAAAAGATACTTTATGAGCTGAAACCAAGAGAAGAAACATACACACGTGTACACACACAGCCAGAGTCAAATACCTGCAAATACCTCAAGCAACCTCATTGCAGACTCAGAAAACAAAATCATTATTTTTACTACACTTTTAAAATAAAATATTAAAAATTTAGAGACTACACACAATTGCTCAAGAAAAATTTTTGTTTTATAATGAACAGGCACTTAGAAAAATAAAAATATGTATATAATGATAAAAATGAAGAACATAGCAGGATGACTTAATAATAGATCTGGCCTATTTAATAAAGGAATTAATGATTTAGAATATAAAACTGAAGAAATCATTCAGAATCCAAAACAGAGAATTGGAAAGAAATGAAAATATGAATAATTGTCAAGAGACATGGAGGGTACACAAAGAAAATTTAATATGTGCCCAGAAGTAAGAGAACTGTATAGAAGTGATAATTGAATACCTAATGACTGTGGGTCTTTAATGAAAATAATCAGTAGATGCAAAAAAATTCACATAATCTCAAGTCTTCAACATTTTATGCTGTGCATTATTAATGTTCGAAATCTGTAGTATTTCTTAGAGTTCCTTTCATGTGAAGTTCTTTATGCACCACGTCCTTGGGGACATTGTCTAAGGTTTTGCCATACTTCATACATACTACTACTTATAGTCATCTTCTGTCCAAAATAGAAGTATCTCCTCTATTTCAATGATAAGTAACTTTCTGTGTTTAGTAAAACTTAAACTAAAATAACTTTACCTTTTTTTTTTTTTCAATTTATCAGACTTTTCCAATGCAGGCCTAGGTCTCGTTCTGTCTTTGTTTTGGTGTCACAATTTTGAAATCTTCTGGCATCACTTTCAAAGTATTGACTTTTTGCTCCTTTGCTGCACTTTTATCTTTGTTGGCCAAGTCCCTCTTTCAAGTACCCATCAGTGTAAAATCTCATGGTTACAACTAAAGGGTAAAAAGCAAAACAATTGTGCACTTTGTTATCTGTGCTTGAATTAAGAAATAGATGCAAAGTGACCAATCACCTACAGAATTTGGAAAAAAAGATGACATGATTATGCAATTACTCATGGTCAATATGCCATACGTAATAATTGAAATTTTAGCTGCTTTGCTGAAGGCACTGTGCCTTTTAAGTAACCTATGAAAACTTAAATCTATGCATATTAAAACAGTATAAAAGCAAAGAGAGCCTGAATATTAATAGTGAAGATTAAAAATCCAAAAGTTGGTTCTCATAAAACACTACAAACAATGACACAATTCCAGTAATATTGATTGGTAAAAAAATAAATAAAGCTAACACATACAGAGAGTACAGAGAGAGAGAGAGAGAGAGAGAGAGAAGTACCCAAACACAAAACAAAAGATAATGGCAAGATTAAATGTTATTCATGGTAAAAAGTATTCTAAAAGGATATTATTAAATATTATGGTAGTGGGTTAAAAAGCTTGTACAAAATGATCAAATTCCCGGAAAACTAACTTAAGAACATAGAACCAAAGGAAAATATTAATAATAAAATAATAATGGCAGAAGGGTCTCAATCTTTTAAAATTGAAATAAAATCTTAAACTTTCCTCCAAATAAAACACTAGATACAAAGTGTTATACAGCTAAATTCTACTAAATATTCAGGGAACAAATAATGAATGTTCCACAGACTAGTCTTGATTTAAAAAGTGGAAAGAACACTTCTTTATCTTAATATTTATGAGACTACTCTAACAAAAATACCAAAATCTGAAAAGGAACCATACTAAAGAAAAACATATTCTATACTCACTCAGCAAATTAAAGAGAAAAAAAATGAACAAAGTAAAATATTGATATGTCAAATCCTAGCAAGACCACATTGTTTTTATAGTATTATCAATGAAGGAATAAATGATTTAAGGTCAGGAAACAAGTAAAGCTACGCACACATCAAAGGAGATGGTCTGACACGGTGGCTCATACCTTTTATCCTACCACTCTGGAAGGCCAAGGTGTGTGTATTGCTTGAGCTTAGGAGTTGGAAACCAGCCTCAGCAAGAGTGAGACGGAAACTTTTCTACTAAAAGTAGAAAAACTAGGTGGGCATTGTGGCAGGTGTCTGTAGTCCCAGCTACTCAGCAGGCTGAGGGAAGAGGATTACTCGAACTTAAGAGTTTGAGATTGCTATGAGCTTGATGCCACCGCACTCTACTAAGGGAGGCAAAGTGAGACCCTCTCGCAAAAAATAAAATAAAATAAAATAAAAATATATATATATATATCAAAAAGAAAACATTGGCTTGGTGAAGTGGCTCATGCCTGTAATCCTAGCAATCTGGGAGACCAAGGTGGGTGGATTGCTTGAGCTCATGAATTTGAGACCAGCCTGAGCAAAAGAGAGAGGCCCTGTCTCTACCAAAAATAAAAAAATGAAGCAAGAAGATCTCTTGAGCCTAAGACATGGAGGTTTCTGTGATCTATATCACCATGACATTCCTACCCAGGGCAACAGCTTGATGGAAGAAGGAAGGAAGGAAGGAAGGAAGGAAGGGAGGGAGGGAGGGAGGGAAAGAAAATATTGCTATCTTTTCAATCAACAGAAATGGAAAATAATTTAATAATGTTTTTTAGTAAGTAAATGTAAACAAAAGTTTAGGAATGGAAGAAAAAATATAGCCATGATCCTACTCCATTGTGATATGTTAAAGCATTCTCTAAGATGATAAAAAGGCAGTGCCACCCTCTGCTATCACTTTTATTCAGTACTGTACTAAAAAGCCCTAGGAAGCACAATAGGATTAAGAAGGAAACAGAAATTAAAAGTACTTCTCTGCATGGAATATGTACAAAACCTATACATAAATCACTGGAATTAATGAGTTTAACAACTTCCTGGGCAGGAAGTATCAGTTTCCCAACTGTGTGTGGGTATGTGCGTGCACGTGCACGTGCGTGTTCTGTAGATATACACATAGAAGGGAACTTTATAAAGCTTATAAAAAGGTGGAATTAAAAAATGAAAATTTAAAAAAAACTTATTTCTTATATATAAGCTCCATGAAGGTCAAAATACCTATAGGAGTTATGACACAAGTTATGTTTTCCATCCCTAAACTATTTGGGGTCCTTTTAATTTAGCCATGTTAATGTAGTCTTTGTTGTTTACATTATTGATTGAAAATAACATGTGTCCTTTGGAAAGTTTTTAAAGTTAGAAACACAGAAAAAAGTCAGATGGAGCCAAATCAGGAGTATCAGGAGAATGCCTAATAATTTCTCATCAAAATTTTAGAACAATTGCCTTTGTCTGGTGAGAGGAATGAACAGGAGCATTGTCATGGTGGTGGTGAAAGACCCTCAGGTGAAGCTTTCTCTAGCATTTTTCCACCCAAATTTTGGCTAACTCAAAACACTCTGATAATAAGTAGGGTTACTGTTCTTTGATGCTCCAGAAAGTCAACAAGAAAAATTACTTGAGCATCTAAGAAACTGTGGCTATGAACTTGGGTCTTGACCAGTCAGTCTGCTCGTCCTTGACTGGCACTTCTACCTCTCAGTAGACCTTGCTTTTGTTATGCTCTATCTCAGGATCCTCCTGATAAAGCCATGTTCATCCCCTGTTACAATTCTTTGGAGAAATGTTATAGGACCTTGAGCCCACTTGTCTAAAATTTTCACTGAACCCTCTATTTTTGTCTGTAGCTGATACGGGTGCAATGGTTTTGGCCCCCATCAAGTGGAAACTTCGCTCACTTTTAATTTTTCATTTAGAATTGTGTAAGATGAACCAACTGAAATGTCTATTATGTTAGCAATTATTTCTGCTGCTAGTTGCACGTCTTTTTCAATAAGGACATAAAGAATATTATTATTATTATTTTTTTTTTTTGCAAATTGTTGTAGCCAGTCTGGAGCTATAGGCTTCCCCTTGAAAATAAGCTTGTCCCTTCTTAAAATGGGTTAAACATTCATAAACTGCAGATTCCTTTGGGACATTGTCTCCCTCAGATTTCTGTAAAGCATTGGTCATTTCACCATTCATCCACTCATGCTTCACCATAAATTTGGAGTTTGTTCTTGCTTCAATTTTAGCAAAATTCATGTTGCTGTCATAGAGGCTCTTTTCAACCTGGTATCTTATGCTTCTCAATGCGTCAGACTAGATTCTGTTTAGATATGCTGCAACTAGTTAGTACACATTTATTGTGGTGCAAAATAATTTTGAATCCATGCATAGATTTTCATTGTGTGCATTTTTCACGATCTTTTTTAAAGATTCATTCTATATGAAAGAATATGTCATTTTTGATAGTATCACTTATAGAATAATTAAAGAATAAAGTAGTAAAGAGTCTAAAGTAATTCACAATCCATAAAAGACAAAATTATACAGTCTTGTTGAGAGATTAAGATCCATGAATTGAGGAAAAGTCAATTTTCAACAATTTACATTTAGATTCAATACAGTTCCAACCAGAAACGTCATGCCTTAATTAATATTTATAACTTGACAATCTAATTCTATAATTAATGTGGAAAAGAGAAACATTCTGAAGTTATTCTTTTTTTTTTTTTTTTTGGCTGGGGCTGGGTTTGAACACGCCACCTCCAGCATATGGGGCTGGCACCCTACTCCTTTGAGCCACAAGCGCCACCCAGTCTGAAGCTATTCTTAAAGCAATGGATCAGAAGAACCTGCTTAATTAGTGATCATAATGATCATAATTGGGGAATGGTGGTGTTGGTACAGAGATATGTAATACCATGAACTTCTGTGCATGTATTTTTGGAAACTGGACTTATGATAAATATGATATTGTACATGAGTGAGAACTGTAGATTTGCTCTTCATTTTAATAAATGATTCTGGGACAACTGGTTCTCAAAAAACACTGAAATTCTAAACTACTTCATACACAAAAATCATGTCCAGGTGATTGAGAAAGAGAACAAACTCATTTTAGAAGACAGTATTGCAGAAGAATATTATGATTTTGTTTGGGGAATGATTTCTGAATTAACCCACAAAATGTACAAGACATAAAGCAAAGAATTATTATAAGGCATCAAAGGGCAGCCACCACAAAGAGTGGCCGGCATCCTGGTGGGACCTAGAAATGATTAAATGATTTTGAAATCCAAATAGGACTAGACCAAGATATGACCTCGATGGGTAGACAAAGTGAGGTTAGAGGTATGAGATGAGACAATACAGTTTGTAAAAGAAATCCTGGATCATTATTATCTATAAAGTTATCTGAGACAAGTGTTATTATTCATGACTTGCCTAAGGTCACATAATAAGTGGCAGAGGTGAGATTCAAAGCCAGGTGATTTGGCTCCAGCATCCAAGATCTTACCACAACATAATCTACTTTCCCATCTCTATAAATACATTTTCTGTAATGTGCATGACTTCTGTAATTTAGCAGACACAATAAAAACCAGCTATTAATGTTTTCTGAACAACTCTTAAAAAACATATTATTACTCAAACGTATGTCTAAAAAAACATGGTTTTAAATTACATCGTTGAAAATTTTCTTACCTGATGTTACTAGAGTAACATGGCATATTTTGTTCACATTTTTTTCTCTGAGTGTTAGTAACATCGCAATAATTTATTTATATGCTAGTCTTCCCACGACATACAGTGAGTTTCTCAAGGTCAGGCACTGTTCTCTCTTCACTTTTTTATTCTACGACTGTACCAGAATATCAGCACATAACAGATGATTAGCACATGTGTAACGAATGAATAGATGATTATGGATTACAGTACAGGTAGTTAGTACTAGCTTGCGAAGTATGTTTGATTTTGTGTTAGTCATGTAATGTCTGAATCTCAGATCATTCAACTACGTATGTTCATAAAAATGTAGGAAAAGTGGACGGTGGGCTGAATTGGAATACACACCATTTTATTTAGTTAATATATACTTCTTTCTTTTTTTTCTCAGAACTCCAGCTAATACCGGGCACACAAAAGTCACCTGCAATTTCTTAAAGAACTTTCAGAATGTATAAGTGCTTACCTACAAGTAATACAAAAGTAGCACAGACTATGGTCAAATAAAGACTGTAGATATGGTGAGAGATCCAATTTTCTGGATTCTGTTTACATGACTTTACTTATCATGGCACAGAAGTGTGTTCCTTGTTGTCCAAGTGTGCTAAGTCTAGGTGAAGATACCGGGGATTCCGTAAAGAAATATTTCTCACATCTCACGAGTGTTCCATGAAGCCTCACAAACAGTGTGGGATGTGTTTTTAAAATTTAATCTGTGTAAATATAAATGCTATTTAAGAACATTCCTATAATTATAACAGTAGTGAATGGCTATGGAGAAAGGCAGGCAGTGCTGGACCTTGAATTCTCACCTTTCACAGAGTTCTGGCAGCCACTCTTGGGAGTTCCACTTTCATTTTTCTTTCCCTTTTACTTTATCTCTTAGCCAGCCTTACAAGAACAGCAGTTGCAACTTTGTATAATTATTTTAATTATTTGCATGCTATAAAGCTGTTAAAAGCAATTTTAATCTTTACCAGTAAATAGGTTTTATTGCAAAGTTATATTGCAGCTTATAGCTATCCAAAGTAATGGGTACTTAGGAAAGCGTTTTCGTCTGGACTGTTATGTCTCCTTCATCCACTGTATGCCTAGCCAAGTGTTACAATTTTGCCCACAGGATAACAAAAGAAATGCTAATCGGAGCAATTAAAAGATATGAGTAATACTGACACCTCTTTATTATCTTCCAGGTACCACTGGAACTGCCCGAAACATTAAACGGTAATGATGCAGTTACAGTTATTTGCCAATTGAAGTGATTCCTGAGGAAGCAAAAGAGACATTTATTTCAAGCTTTGAAGGCTTTTGTACTTCATTATAGAACTTGGAAAAGAAAGCAGCCGTCTATAGACTTGTCTATATGGTAACTGATGGCGCCGGGCTCAGGATTCAAGATATATGTGCTAAGGTTTTTTTACCGGGATAATGGGAATTAAACTTATAGTTCTTGTGTTTTCTCCTAATGCCAACTTCTTGGGGTTTCTTTTTACTAATTACTTTTTTTTTTTTCCTTTTCTACCTTCTCCTTTCTCTTGTTTATCCCCTCTGTATCTCTTTTTTATTAATTCTGTGATAAATTAATCCTGCCTCACGCTGCTGTTCCTGTTCCCTTCATTTTCTCTCTCTCTGACATCCAGGTACCCCCCACCATGACTATTCCACTAACGTGGCTATGTCAGGGCGTCTGACCCTGCTGCTGCCTGTACAGGTTTCAGTGGCGAGATGCGACTCTCCTTA
Source organism: Galagoides demidoff (assembly GCA_963574575.1). NCBI lineage: Eukaryota > Metazoa > Chordata > Mammalia > Primates > Galagidae > Galagoides > Galagoides demidoff. Next base: position 36,413 of record CAUYQV010086751.1, on the reverse strand, counting down.
CAGTGCAGGCTTATTTTTCATGTTTCTTCATTATGCAGATGTCTGATTAAAACATTAGCATGGTTTTCCTCTTCTTTTGGCGTTTCCTGTTGATTCTCTTGTCTTTATTTTCATCCCTTTCCCTACAGTGCTCATGTTTTCTAAAGTCCAATTTACTTAGAACCTTCTTTGAGACTCTCTAAAGTGAGAGGGAGCTTATGTCTGCTTCCGCTTAACCTTCCTCTGTTCACCTCACTCCAGACTTTTGTTTCACGCTGCATAGTTTTTCAGCAAATAAATAAATAAATAAAATGTAGGGGCCAAGATTACTTTTAATTTTATTTCCCAATTATACCTACAACCAAACTGAATCCACTATATTAATGCTATAGAATCCTTGATTGTGTTACGTCCTTTAGTATTTTCATTTCTTTTTTCTTTTTTTCATTTGCCGTTTCCCTCTCTCTGAAGAAATTCTTTCTCTTTTTCAAATAAGGGATCAGAAATGGGTCTTCCTCCACTCCCTCCCTCCCATCGCACAGTGATATAGCCGCTAATTTCAATGCTGCTTATTTGCAATCTGTACCTCATTTTTAATCCTGCTTAGACCCTAAGGTTTTTTTCCTTTTATTTTCTCAGGTAAAAGTTCAAAGAAATAAGTGCATGATTTCACCTTGGACACTAATTTCCTTGAGGAGAATGTTAATACGTGAGAATTATTATATTTTCCCACACATACTCTGGTCCTCAAAAGTACACAGGTATGTAAGTAATTGAAAATTATTTTGTCTACCTATTCATTCCTTCTAACTGGTAAAAAGAAAACTAATCCCAAAGTAAAAGACAAATAATACTGGAGTTACATTCCACTATTCCGAATTCTAGACCTGGCTTTGTAATCTATCAGTTTATCGCTCAAGACTTCAGCTTATTCACCTGTAAGTAGTAAATTTTTTGTCTTAATTGATCTGAGATTTTCCTTATTCTGGATTTTAATATTCTATCATTCTTTAAATGAGGATACCAGTGGATATGTATCTATTTCCATAGAAATTCATAATGGCAAGTAACTAAATTTTTACTGCATACCACTTATGTGCCAGACAAAGTTCCAGGTACTGGAAATATTGCAATGAACAAGCCACATCAAATGCCTGTCTTCTAGAGGTGATGTCTTGAATTAGGGGAAAGACATTAAATAGTTCATTTAAAAATATTTAATTCAGATATTAAGTATTAAGAGAAAAAAATAGATAATGTGACACAGTGGTAGAGCCACTTGATTAAAGGTCCTGAGGGTTGTGGGATGAGCTTGGTGAGGGGAAGCAGAGTCACGTGTGCTCAGGTCTGGGTGAGAACTAGGGAGCCATATGAGGAGAGGATTCCCAGGACTGAGCACAGCTTGCACAAGACAGGCGGGCACATCCTCCTCACACCACTGGTGAAGGAAGAAACCAAGGTGCCAGAAACAAAACAGGATTAGGCTTTCACTTTAAATAGCATTAGAAGCCACTGAAAATTTTCAAACAAGAGAGATGTGTTTGAGGAATGCAGTTTGGGAAGAGCAGGAGAGACAGCAAAGAGAACATGCTGGCTTTTACTGCATGACATGAAGAGGTTACAGTAGGTTGCCATGAATTACGAATACAAAGTTTGAGAAGCAATGAGACGTGGTAAACATTGCGTATTGCTTACAGATTCGATGCAAAGTGAACTATTTGTCAGAGAGTCTTCCTAACTCATAAGTGTATTCCCAAGGCCTCTTACATATAGCAGTAAGAGTTTTAAGTTTTTATTGAATGATTACTTAGTAAAAAATAAGTTCTAGCTGAATATTTGATATTTTTTATGGAATTTTTCTTCTCGGAAATTACACACAATTGGTATTCTAATTCTGTTTGCTGCTCTTATTTCTTCATGGATATTTTATTTTCTTGTGGGAGAAATCACCTTTTCCAGTTCTTGAATACTTAGTGGTTTTTGAGGTAGTTGGAAACTCATAGTAAGTGCTTAACATGCTTGCAATTTAACCAAATGATCAAATAAGTTAAAATGCCAGAGAATTCATAGGTATATTCATTAACATAATTACCTGAGCTCTTCAGACAAAGGCATTGCTTGAGTGACTAAATATTTAATCATCTGAGTAAGTATTTTTACATAATTTAGTTTTTATGGTATGAGAGAGATGGATTCTTTAAGAGTAGAAAGACCTTGAATAAGATTTAGTCAGTCACCTGAACCAGGTTCAATTAGGCAAACACTACTTTAGATACTGTTGGTTAACAACAACCAGGAAAAAAAGGAAAACAGAAAAAGCCACATCTCTTGATGTTACTTTTCTTTGCAGATTTTTTTACTTATTTGCTTTAATAGAGAGACCATAAATGGGAAGTTATGATGAACTCACTTATTTATCTTTAGTGATGTTTCTATTCAAAATATAAAAATAGTGCCAATAATAACTCTAAAAGTTTTATATGCTGATGATTGGTTTTGTTCGTAGCTAGTTATTTTGTTTCAGATGTATCTAAGGAAGAAAAAAAAAAACAGGAAAATCAGCATATTCTTTTGAACAAGAAAGCTAAGTGATTATAGTTAAATTTGATTAACATTTGAGAGAAAAATAATGAGAATCTGAATTTCTTTTTCATTGCCATGCTTTTTATATAAGACCATATAATTATAAAATACTTATACAATCATTTGTTTCTCTCTATGTTTCAGGCGTGTAAGTCTATAAATGCCCTTATATTTGGCCATAATAGAATTAATAACTTTCAAACATCCTAATGTAAATTTAAAACTATTTACAACCATATGATCATATAAATACTAAATTTCAAAATTTGGGACATGCAATAAACACAGTTCCTAGAAGAAATTTATCATATTAAAATCTCATAAAAGAAAATGAGTACAGATTAAAATTATTAAGTAAAACACTCAAAACATTAAAAAATAAGCACAAAATAAATGTTCTCCATAAAAATAACAATTTTTTTTTTTTTTTTGCAGTTTTTGGCCAGGGCTGGGTTTGAACCTGCCACCTCCAGCACCCTCCTCTTTGAGCCATAGGCACCACCCAAAAAAATTATAATTTTTTTAACAACAAAAATTATCAAACATAAAAACAAAAAAAAAGAATAAATAAATCAACAAATTCAAAAGTTAGCTTTGGGAAGGCTAATGCGATAGATTAAAATTCTGTCAATTTTAATTTAAAAAATAAAATTAAAAATATTATTGCAGATATAGCAGAGATAAAAGAAATAGAGAATTTAGGCTAATTTGATGTCAATACACTTGAAAACAAATAAAAAAGATAAATTCCAAGAAAGACAGAACTTACTAAAAGTTATCCAAACAAGGTAGGCAGTCTACCAAGTTTTAATTATTTAGAAAATTATTCAATGGTTTACTTTTTTCCTCCTTTTTTAAGGCAGAGAAATTTAGAGTAGTATATAAATGATTTAAAATTTCAAGGAGTGAATCATGCAAAACGTATTGAAAATATTCTAGGGAACCAAAATGGAAAATAATTTCCAACTCATTCTATAGGGCAGTTATTTGCTTAATGTAAAAATCAGACAAGAAGATTATTAAAATAAATAATTAGATTCCAGTTGACATATACTTGCCAAAGTGACCTCAGCATTTTCCATTTAAGACAGATGAGCATAAATAATGAGACAAGATCTATGTCTGTCCCAAACAGTCTTGAAAGCTATTTCAGAGAATATCAGGTATTTTTTTTAATCATTTCTCTAACAACGGCAATATCCTTACCATAAGGCTGTGACTTTTCTGAGTTTTAAAGAACTTATTAATTGCAGAACTTTTTATCTCCTGTCTTATAGATTAAATTTATTATCTTAATTCATTTTCAATTTACAGAATTTAGGTAAGAAATTAATAAATAGTAATTTTATAAACAACAACGAAGGAAACTATAGAAAAAGAAAACAGAATGCATTAACATCTAAGCAAGGTAAACAATTTCTATGTCCAAAAGAAAAGGAAACTAATGTATGTTAAACATCTGTAATGTCCCAGATTCTGCTACAGACCCACTAACTAAGATATCTCTTTTAATTTCTATAGTCTTCTTTGACAAGGACAATTTGTTGTATAAATTAGAAAGCAAACTTGTGGAAGCCAAGTGAATTGTCTGACATTATCTACCCTGTAAGTAACATACCTATGGTTCAAATTTAAGTAAATTTTAGCTTCAAATCTCATTATTATATTGTGCTGAACTGTTTATGTAAGTGCCATAGAGAATTTGAATTTTAAGACTAGAAAGGAAAGAAGAGATTTTCAATATACTTACACTAACTGATATTTTTTTTAATTTTTGTTTTTCCTTTTTAAAATTTCAAAATATTAAGGGCTATAAATGTTTTTGCTACATGGTTTGAATTTGCCCATCACCAGAATAGTGTTCATTTTAACCATTAGCTAAATTTTTTTTCCTCTCCCTCCTCCTCCTCTCTCCCCCTTGTTTGATTTCCAATGATTTCCACTTCCCTCTGTGAACTTGTGTGCCCATTTGTTAGTTCCAATTTACTAGAAAATTCCTGGGGTGTTTGTTTTTCCATTCTTGAAATACTTTGCTTAGGATACTTATCCTAAAAGACATTATTAATTCCTCATTATTCTATGGCAGAGTAGAACTCCAGGATATATATATATATATATACACCACATTTTGTTAATCCACTTATGAATTGATAGGCAGTTGGCTCAATTCCAGATCTTTGCAATTGTGAACTGTGCTGCCATAAACATTCAGGTGTAGCTGTCTCCTGGACAAAATATCATCACAGCATCCCATGACTCAGTCAGGAAGAAAAAGAACTCCTGAGAAGATAAATAAGAAGTAGCAAAGTTGAAATCTTCCAATAAAAAGCTCAAGACCAGATGAATTCACATCCAAAATCTACCAGACCTGCAAAGTAAAACTGGTTACCCATACTGAAGAAATTATCCATTGAGAAGGAGGAAACAATAATGAGCTATCCCTTCTTCGTTTTGGAATGGCTTTTTTTTTAAGTGCAAAAACAATAAATATAATGCTGATCCAAAGAGAAAGAAAGGCTTATATGCTGTTGGTGGGACTGCAAATTAGTACAACCTCTAAGGAGGACAGTGTGAAGACTTCTCCAAGAACTAAAATGAGTCCTATCATTCTTTCCAACAATCCCACTATAGGGTTTCTACCCAAAGGATATTAATAATTGATCAATCTTTGGCCTTTCTCCAGTCTATGATATTAAAATTGTATAGACTAATAAAACTAATGAGTTTTTAAATAAACTTTTTTACTTTAGAATAATTTTGATTTATAACGAAGTTGAAAAGGTAATACCAAGATTTCTCCCCTATGCCTCTCACATTTTCTTCTAATTTTAATCTTTAATATTACCATGATTCAGTCATCAAAACTAAGGGAAAAAGAGAGAGAGAGGGAGAAAAAGAAAAGGTAAGTATTACCAATATCAAGAACAAACAGAAAGGCTAGCACCACCGACTTCGACTTGGTGGAAGAAAAAATTCTTTCCCCTAAGATAATAAACAAGGCAAGGATGTCTCTATTTTCACGTCCATTGTACTAAAACACCCGAAGAGTACATTAAGCCAGAAAAAGTCAGTAAAAAATCTTATAGATCAAAAAGAATGAAACTCTTTTTACTTATAAATTACCTAACTTTTCTACATAGAACATACAAATAAACAGAAATCTTTTAGAATTGATAAATGTATAAATAAAGTCACAGAATGCAAGTGCAACACACGTTTAAAAAAAAAAGTCAGTTGTAATTTTTCATTCTGGCAAGAAACTACTGGAGACCAAAATAAAAGAAAACAAAATAGTAACATATACAGTACCCCCAAAATTGTAAATTTAGATCTGAATTTATATCTAAGAACAGAACAGGGATAAACTTTCTATGCTAAAAGTTATTACAGCTTATGAAAAAATAGAGACATTTGTGAAAATTAAAATATGAACCTGTATCCAAACTATTAAAAAATTCTAAAAATTCAATAATTAAAAAATTCTAAAAAATAGGAAAAAACATTAACACAAATCATCACCAAAATAGACACAGACAAACACTACAAAATATGTTCAGATTCATTAGCCATTAAAGAAATTCTAATTAAAACCTCAATGAGATATTATTTTGCACTAACCGGAATAGACTTATAAAATGAATAATACTACATGCCAGTAAACTCTCAGACATTGTTGGGGTGAATGGTATGGTCAATTCAAAGTACAGTTTGAAACTGTCTTATAAAACTGCACATCTACCTATGATATGGGTTAACAACCCAATTCATAATTTATCAAAGTGATGTGAAATCTTTTATCTTCATAGAAAAATTGCTATATACACGTTTATAGAGTCTTTATTGGCCCACACTAGGTACAGCCCAAATTTCTCCCATCTCTGGAACTATCAGTATAACAGCAGTGATCATCGATGAAGTCGTACTCAGCAGGAAAAAGAATCAAACGACAGATACATGCAACAGAATAGACGAATTGCAATTGCATACACTAAAATAAAGAAGCCAGACTCAAGGCTAGGTACTCTGTGATGCTGAGAAAGGTTGAAACTTAAGAGATAAATGGTTCATCGGATTCCAGGGCCTAGATATGGCAGTGGGGGAGGAATTTGTCTAAAAAATGACATGGGAGAACTTTTAAATGATGGAACTGTTCTCCCCTTAATTGTAATAGTTTATATGATCTAACACATTTATAAAAATTCTCAAAACTGTACCTGAAAAAGGGTGGATTTTATTTATATAAATCTACTTTAATAAAAATCAAAACCCAAATCATCATGTTATAAGGTCAGGATTATTTTCTTTACAACAGATAATTTAAACATGAGCACAGAAAGACTTTTTTTTCCAGTCCGACTTAGGCCCCGGAACCAAATTAATTGCAGAAGAAAAGCTGACACTGAAGCACATTGATTCCTTTTGAAATCATGAGGAATCTTAGTATACTGAAACTGATAACTGAGTAGGGATTTTATAGGTATAAAGTCCGGGAGGGACGATTTTTCTTAGGTTTACTGGTCTATCTCAAGGGTCTAGAAGAATGCTTGACACATAGTAAGTGCCGTGTATGAATGACTGCTAAAAAAAAGAGAGAAACCGAATAAGTTAGGATCAGAGGATGTCATTTGTGCAAACTAAACCCTGTAATCTAGGTCAATAGGTAGAATGTAGTGTCTTGGGTTGGGCATCTGAAAATTGTTAAAATTATGTGTTCATCTACATCCTCAATGAGAGAGAAAAACAAGTAGCTTCAATTTGTATCCCTAGCTAGTGTCTAGGGCATGGTAGGGACACTATTTAATGAAAAACAGCCTTTGAAAAAATGTGACGCATGAATATTTATACCCCCACCTACTCCGACTCTATTTAATCCATTCCCTAGTGTATAGATGGAAAAAAATGTAACTCTGATTGTGACTTCCTTGCTTAAAGCTACCTAATGATTTTTCTTAAGCCGAAGGCAGAAGAAAAATACTCCCTGAGATGATTGACAAGGATCTATATGGTCCGGTTTTTATATACCTTAGTAAAATCATCTCCCTCCTTATCTAATATTTTAGGGTAAGTCTGGCTTTTGTTTTTAAAAACTATATCAGCTCCATCCATGTAAACATGAAGGAGGCAAAGTCTCCATCTTTCTTTGTGGCTGTGTAGTATTCCATGGTGTACATACAATATTTTTGAAGGTAAAATTATCTGTTCAGAATGATTTTGTGATATATAATGAATCCACAGTAATCTCCTGGTAAATCCTAGTAACCTCCAAAGTCTCAGGATTTGAAAAAGATCAGGCTCCTATACAAAGCCATGTATTCCTAAAACCATCACCATTATAATATAAATCTTGAGGAAAAACCTCAAAATGTCAATGTGTTCTAAATATTTTATGTATTCCACATGCACATAACTATAACTATTTAGTTTTATTATGACTATTATAAGCATAATTATAATACAATATTTTTCAGAAGAACTCATTTCCATTGAGTCTGTGAAGAGCAGATTTAGGTCAAATTAGTTAAAATCAACCTCATAAATGAATTATTGATTTAAATCAATTGAATCAATGTAGTTTATTTTGAGAATGTATATCTAAGCCTTTATTATATCAGTTTTATTTATTTACTTCATGGGTTATGTCAATATGTGCTCTTTGTCCTCTGAATATATATATTGGTTTAAATTAAGCATTTTATGTGATTCTATTTTCTGTACATCAATTGTACTTTTTTTTTCAACTTTTCTACGTGGCCACATTAGCGTTTGTAATGTTCAGTTAAGACTAATCAAGTCCACATTCTAATAACACCGTACCACTCCATAGGTAGTTTTTGTTGTTGAAGTTTGTTTGTTTGTTTCGGCTGGGGCTGGGTTTGAACCCACTACCTCCAGTATATGGAGCCAGTGCCCTAGTCCTTTGAGCCACAGGCACCGCCCCTCACTCCATAGGGAGTTAAAGTAGCTTCTAACAAAGAGTGTTCCTAATTTCCTACCTTCATGTCTTGTATCATTGCCGTCATTTACTTCACTTATATAAACGTGTGTGTCCGTATGTATAATCAAATACATTGTCGCTATTACTATTTTAAACAAACTTTTCTGTTCAACTAATTAAGAATAAGAAACATAGTTTTTTCTACCTGTATTTATTCTTTCTCTGATGTTCTTTCCTTTTTATAGATCTGAGTTTCTGACCTTTACATTTTCCTGTTCTCTGAAGGACATTCTTTAACTACTTCTATCAACAACACATTTCCTTAATTTTTATTTGTCTAAGAACACTTTTATTTCTCTTTCAATTTTAAAGGATAATTTATAGTATATAACTTTCTAGGTTGGTGGGTTTCATTTTTTTCTCTTTTGAAACTAAATGAGTCATTCTTTTCTTGAATGAATGGTTTTTCATCAGAAGTTGGATGTTTTTCTTATCATTGTTCTTCTATTAATAAGCTATATTTCCTTTGGCTTTTTTCAAGGTTTTTCCTTATCTTTGATATTCTAAAGATTTCATGTGATATGTCTAGATGTAATTTTGTTGATGTTGTTGTTTTCTTTTGGTGGTGATGGTGTTTTTAATTTGCTTGTTTCGTAAGTTTTATTTTGTTTGACATTTATCCTGATCTAGGTTCTGCGCACTTTCTGATATCTAGTTTGGTGAATGACATTAACTTGAAGACAAGCCTCTGTCATTATTGCTCTGTATATTTCTTCTCTCCTTTTTTTTCTTCCTTCTCCTTCTTTTATTCTCATTATATTTAAATCGCACATGTTAATAGTTCTCCCAAAGTTCTTAGATATTCTGTTCTGTTTTTTTTTTTCCAGTTTTTTTTTTCTCTTTGCTTTTGTGTTTTGGAAGTTTCAGTTGTCATATCCACAAGCTAAGAGATTGTTTTCCTCACCTGTATCTGCTTTGCCATGGAAACCATGAAAGACAGTCTTCATTTCTTTACAATGCTTTTGATTTCCAGCATTTGTTTTTCTTAAATTTCATTAGAATTTCTCTTTGCTTCCATTGCTCATCTCTTCTTGACTGAATTACTTAATATATTGATCATAATGAATAGTGTTTACAATTTCTTCACTTGATAATTCCAAAATTATTGCCCTATCATGCTATTGTTCTAATACTTGTCTAGTATCTTCACAGTATATATTTTTTGCCTTCTACTATGCCTTGCAATTTTTTTGAAAGGCAGACATAAGGTACTGGGTAAATGAAACTGTGGTGAATAGGCCATTGGTGATTTATTAGGAAGGGGTAGGGAGGGGGAAGCATCCCCTAGGCCTGTGATTGGGTTTCGGTCTTTTCCTAATCTGTGTTCCTGGACTGTGAATTCTACCAGGATTTCTCAGCCCTACCCACTTTTTAGGTGGGACTGAAAGGCTGGAGGGAACTAGAATTTTGTACTTTCCTTCTACCCCATGGAAGACTAGAGAAGCCTTGGACTGAGTAATTTTCTTCCTTCAGATAAGTTAGGCTTGACTAGTGTCCCAGCAGTTTAGGTTCTGGTAAAATAGCTTCTCCTCAAAGTGGTTTTCATTTGAATTTCTCACAATGTAACCTAAAAATGTGTTCCCTCATATTATTTTGAAATAAAAAAAACATAGATTCTCCTGAGAACAAGCCTTTATATCACATTTTATTTTTTATTTCAGATTAATATGAGGGTACAAATATTTAGGTTATGTTGTTTTTGTTTCTAAGGTCAAGCTCCAATTTGAGCTTGAGGCTTTCACCCAGTGAGCCTTCTACCCTCTCACTGTGCACATCAGATGAGAACCCAGGTATGCTAGGAAATACTGGAGAGTGATTTCCGCTCCCAGGACTGGGCCCTCCTAGAGTTTATCTTTCAGTTGTGTCCACTTTAAACTTCTGGCAGTTCCTCAATTACAGTTCAGATTTTCCACCGCAGTGCACCAGTTCTCATGGAGGTTTATGTTCCTGGGTTTGTGCTTTAGTAGGTTGGGATCCTCTGCTCCTCCTGTTTCTCTTTCTAATTTTGAGATAGCAGTTTGTCCTGTGATGTCTTGTCTCTAAAGTAAATATGAAGCATTGCTGATTCTTCAATTTGTTCAGCTTTTACTTGTTAAGATGGCATAAAGACTTTTAAGCTCCTTACCTGCTGAGCTGAAAGCAACATTTTGAAAATTGGCAATGCTGCTAAGAAAGATGGTGAGGAAATCTTAATTTGTAGTTAGTGATCTTAGTAAAAATACAGTTTTTTAAAAGCAAGCAACACTTAAAATAATTTATGAGACATTCTAATGGCTTTTCCTCGGAAATAAATTTTCAAACATCTTGGATTTTTTTTCTATAAAAGGGTTTGAAAAAATGATTTTACACTTTTTTTTGTTATTGTTGGCTCTGCAACTAAACTTTTTAAAAATAGATGCATTTGCTTTGGCTTTATTTAAATAGATTTTTTGTAGCAGCATGTGTTCTGGCAAATCAGTTGATTATGCTGGGAGTTTCACTTACTTATATCAAGGCAAATAGATATATCAGCTAAAATTTAGGATTGGAGTCAGTCAAACTGTCATCTCAGAATTTATCTTTACCATCTGGTTTGATACCTCCCTGACACGGTATCCTTGTGATGGATGGTGTTACAGGAAACTTCCCATCAGCAAAGGCAGCATTTGGAGACATCTGTGACTTCTTTAGAATCAACACAAGTGTTCTGGTGAAGTAGTTGTGACACTTACCTCAGCAAATGCTGAGATTGTGCCAACCAGAAAAATGTACTTACTACTTTGTTGCAATTTCTCTTTTGGGAAAACTTACTAACACAATGGCCCCAGAGTGGCATTCTTACTGGGACACCCTCATTTTATCCTGGCTATTCAAACACTTCTCTGACTGTTTGGAAAGGGGTAAAGTTACTTTGCCCAAGTGAGCATTGATCCTTTAACTCTCCTAATTGTATCACATATATCAGGTCTTTGTCAACCTATGCAGGGGATTTGTATCAATCTCTTTAAATTATTGCCTCTCAAGAAGGTTTGGACTAGGAAGGATGTTACACACACATGCACACACGCACACACACACCAACCAAGGCAAAGGAGTGCTGTGAATCATAGCCAGAGCATAGCCCCTGTCTAGCAAATTATCCTTAAAATATCGACTCTTAATCTCTTTCCTTATCTTTATATATCTCTTTGTAAATCTGTCATCTAATTGCTTCTCAATCTCCTACTAAGAAATACCCTATGGTTATCTATTTCACATTTCACATAGTGTTGTATGCCCATGATTCTTGGTACCTCAGTTGAAATGTCCAATTTAACGTCATATTACACATATAAAGGTTAAAAAAAGTTTCAGACAGATGTGATTTTTTATAAAAATATTTATAATAAAAAATCCTTTAGGTTAGAAAGACTACATTAAGTGGAAATACTGTGGAATGCTTACAGGAAATAAACACCATTTCACAAAAGCCCCTTCTCAAGGAGATGTTTTTGATGTTGTGATTGCTAAGAAAATTCTTAAAGCTTTTATTTTGGAATTTTTAATATACCATAAAAGAAAATCAGCTGCTTCTCTAAAAAAAATTATTCAGTGATGCATGGTAAAGCATGGTAAGGCAGATTTTATTCAGGACTATTGTGTAGTTATGGGGATCACTGTAATGAAGTTCTGCAATGGGAAAGAGAGATTGGGTTCTCTCAGAATACATCACAGAGAAGTGGGAATTTACATCCATAATGCAGGGTGGAGGTCAGTGGATGAAAAATTAGTAAGAGGAAACATCGGGTATAAGGGGATTCTGGCTAAACCAACCTAGCAGAGTTTTGCTAAGGCCAGGGTGACCAGACATACCAAGGAGATGGAAACATGATCAAATATTCAGGGTCATCAGATGTTGAGAACAGGAGATTCTTACTACCTGGCTTTATAATAGAGTTCTTTGCTAAAACTGGATTGTAAAAGGAAGTGAATAGATATACCAGGAGAGAGTAAAGAAATCTCAGTGGAGTTTGGTCAATCAGAGAATCTTTTATTCCTGTTTCAAAATAATAACAATAAAAATAATATTGCACTTATGCATTAACTCCTAATTCTTTGACTTTAAAAAAAAAACACCTATCCTAATATGATTAAAACTATTATTAATGAGTATATTCATAAAGATATAAAATGGAATACAATTTTAAAAGACAAACTCAAAAGATGAAAATTTAAAATAAAGTGACCATTTTGAAAATGTATCCATCATTTATATGTTAATTTGAGAATTTCCATTTAAAAAGTTATTTTTCATTTTCTTTTAATAGAGAACCATGTGCTTCCTAGACATGGTTATAAAAAGTCACATGGAAAGTAAAAAAGGCAAAAAACATTCTACTGAAAAAATAATGCATTTTATAAAAACTTCAATTTTTTTGTTCAAATATTATTAAATTGTTATCTTAAATATTGTTATCATCATCATTGACTTACTGGTTATTAAGAATCAGAGGAAATAGATTATTTTCATAAAATCCTCTGAAGGAAATAAATAAAAGTGAATGCCAGACTGTTAATATGTATGAAACCTGAGGGCAAACTAGTCCTTCATTTTTACCTTATCTGATTATAATTAGATGGCTAAAATGATACTCATTGCAGGATGAATAGTTAAGTAAATATATTAGAAATAAAAATTCCAACTTCATTATGTTTACTGAAGTTTATTTTTATTTCAGATAATTTTTACATTTAATATAATTTTCACTAATGCTATTCATTAACTTTCAGTTAGTAATGTGCTAAATAGTATTTTTTATAAGATTTAAATCCCCATTAATGGTAGTGGATGTGATGCCCTAGAAGTTTACTGTGTTGTCTTTTTAGATGTTCATTGTTATTTTTTACTCAGACTCCAAAGTTAGATTTAGTTTTCATTCTGCACATTTTAAGTGATGTTTCCTGTATTTATTGATGATTAATTTCACGCATATCTAATTCTTTTTTTCATGCATATCTAATTCTAATGTATTTTTCTTCATAGCTGAGATCCTCTGCCTATGTATTTTTAAGTGTCCTTGAAATGTCAAGTCAATCTAAAATAAATTTTAAATTTAAAAACGTTAGTTTTGTGAGTGGCAGTTAATTGTGTGTTAATAGCAGTATATACCTTTCTTTATTTGTTTCAAGTACAGGATAGCCAGGCAGATGCCAACACATTAAAAGATAAAAGTTATGGATGAAAACTCACCAAAATTTTTATTTTTAGAAATATAGATCTATACATTAATGCAGACAACTTATATCATTTTTAAAGCTCATTGGCAGTATCAAATATGATTCTTTTCCCTAATCTTTAAATTTGCCTTCTTTTTCTTTCACTCTTAAATGAATCCTTTTGAAAATATGCAATATGACAAATCACTTATATACACATAACTAGGTAATATTTTAAACGAGAGTCCATAAATCATGATAGAATATTTAATGCATATTTGTTAAATGAATTAAAGACAAGGCAAATTCCTCAGTTAAATATTTATTTTTATTGTAAAATTTGATGAAATTGGATGAATAAATACAAATATACACTTGGGAATACGAGTTTATTATTTTTAGCATACTACTGTACCTAATATTCTGGTAATCCATTCCACCTAGAAGAGAGGTTTAAAGTTCTGTGAATTGAATAACAGGTTATCTGTGACAAAGTTAAGGTTGGACCTGTCTGAAAAACAACCTAGATCTTGGCAGGGTGGGGAACCTGCAGCCTTGGGACCAAATGTGGCCTTCTGGATCCTTGAGTGCATCCTTCTGACTGAATCCAAATTTTATAGGACTAATCCTTTTATTAAAAGGGGTACAACAGAGAAAGATGGAACTTTTCTTGCTTCCTTTAGTACTTAGAAAAGAATAATCTTGAAATCAGAAGGCTGCAGACTCCTTACTTAGCCTGAGGAGGAAGAAAGATCAGGCCTGGGAATTTCCACTGTGAAGTTACTAGACAAAAGCAAAAGTAGAGCATAAGCTTTGTAAGCAAGAATAAATGGATTACGACTTGTAGGTAGGCACCCAACTATAGAACTCTAGTCAGAACATACTAAAATGATGGGTACCAACTTGAACACATGAACAGAATAATAAGCAAAAATCAATGCCAATATGACTGAAACAGTCCATAAAAGACAACTTAAAAGTCTGTGTTTTAATAAATTGCAATGACTATTGAGTGACATGTAGTATAGATCAAGTAAATATTAATTAGCGGCCACATCTGACCTGCCTATCTCCACTGTTAAGGTACAGACAAGAGAAGATTCTAGGAGAAGTTAGGATCAAAACAAAAGATACAGTCTTGAGGAAAACAGTTTAGGTGTGAAAATGTTCAGGATAGAATATACGCTGGTGGTTTCTCCTACTGCCTGCAGTGGAGGACAGTGTAAGGTGGTAAACCGTGGAATTTTATGTCCACCTTTGCCACCTGTTCTAGTTGGCACTGTGATGGGAGGAGATCCCACGCTGGTCAGTGGTGGATATTTACTCATGGGTATTCCATATGCGTCGTTGCCTTGGGGTGGATCAATCTTAGCCTCCGGCTGCTTAAAATAGTCTTTCTTCACTCTCCAATGGATTTAAACTTGATGGGGGGATGTAATGAGAATTGAACAAGTTGTCAAAACATCACACACACATTCACACACCCCAACCTTACTCTTAAGATTAAATTTAGGTTTATGTAGAAATAACCTATTCTTAGAATTGTCATTTTTGATGTTAATTTCAAAAACTATTCTGAAAACTGCTCAACTCAATCATGTAACGCATGCAATTCTGCTTTATTTTTCTTTTTGTATTTCTACAAGATATTTTTGTGTTCCTCAGGTTTCAACCTTATTTCTAGCTACATATTTTATTCTTTTGCATAGGCAATTGGGTGTTTCCCTTTAAACTTATTGTTTAATTTTTTAGGCAGAATTAGTCTTACATCTATTCTACTCCATCTTATAATAGTTATTATATAAAGTATATTTTGACAGGTCAAAATCACTGTCTTATATAACAATAAAGGTTAAATACAAAAAAAGCAATTTCAGCAAAATCTGCTGCTTTAATTTGAGCAACATGTTTAATTACCCTAATGTCACTGTTAACATTTTTTGATGATTATCACAAAATCTATTTCATGGAAATATAAGGATTTAAATAACATTATGTTTTTGATGCTCAGCATAGCATTTAGCATATAACAAGTTCTCAATTAATATAAGCATTAAGAAAAGCAGCTAAGGGGCAGCATCTGTGGCTCAGTGAGTAGGGTGCTGGCTCCATACACTGAGAGTGGCAGGTTTGAACCTAGCCCCAGCCAAAATGCAACAAAAAATAGCCAGGCCTTGTGGTGGTACCTATAGTCCCAGCCACTCTGGAGGCTGAGTCAAGAGAATATCCTAAGCCCAGGAACTGGAGGTTGCTGTGAGCTGTGACGCCATAGCACTCTACTGAGGGCAACAAAGTGAGACTGTCTGTTTAAAAAAAAAAAAAAGAAAGAAAAATGCAGCTAAAAATATGTGCTATTTTTATTAGCAGTGGCAATATTGACCCAAGTTTTCTTCTAATGGATTCCAATGTTAGTGGAAATTATCTATCATTTAAGTTTATCTGTATGAAATGAAATTTAATAAATTTTCATGACTGATTTGAATATTTTCTTTAACTATTCTAAAGTTGCATTTTTGATGCCTCTCAGAATTAAGAAATCTGTATTTTTGAATTTTGTCTTAGTACACATCTTCAATAATATTATATATTTTTATAATCTGGTGTTTCACAGACAGTTGTCCTTTTATTACTTCATTAATTCACTTCATGCATCCTTCACATATTTATTGAGTGCCTTACTCTCAGTGCCTGCTGTACATGTGGAGAGACAGTGATTATCAGCAAGAGTCATAAAATTTACAGAAATAATTATTAAACAAAGAATCATCCAATGATATTTAATTATAATTTAATGAGTAGTCATTGTGATCATTACATTACAAGTAAAACATCAAAGATGGATACAGTGTACTCACAGGATATAAAATTTGTCTATGAAGGCAGAGGAGCAGGCCAACTAAGTGTGCCTTATCAGGAAGAGCTTATCAGAGGCACCATTAATGTTTATGATTATATCATTGGGCATAATTGGGTCACATAGCTGACCCATTATGAAAGAAAAGCTAGGAACACATATTCTGTTAGAAAGGAGGATGGAGCCAACAGGTTGACAACAACTAGCTATATCTACTAGAACTTTAGCCAGTTATTATTAGCTTTTTAAAACTTATGATTAATAGAGAGCCATGTTTTTTATCTTTATAGTAACATGAAGATTTATAAGTAAGTTACAAAGTGTGTGTCAATATGATCAGGTTTAAAATTTAGAAAGGTTATGGTAGGTCAGTGTAGAGAGTATATTGGAAGAGACAATGGTCTCCAAAGAGACTAATAGCTCTTCTCATGAGGAGAGCTGTTAGTAGAGGATCTCAAAAATGCAGGTGATAGCTGGGTATTGTGGGCACCTGTGGTCTCAGCTACTCAGGAGGCTGAGGCAAGAGAATCACTTAAGCCCAAGAGTTGAAGGTTGCTGTGAGTTGTGTGATGCCATGGCACTCTACCAAGGGCAACAAAGGGCGACTGTCTCTACAAAAAAAAAAAAAAAAAAGCAGGTGCGGTTCAGAGCATTGCATGCCGGAGAATGTCTGTGTAACCTGAGTTCAACAAAAGCTAAATTTAAAGCTATGGAGGTTAATGGTATATTTACTCAGTCATATTTCAATAAGAGGTTGACTAAAAGATAGATTGGAGTAAAGAGAGGACTAGAAAATTTTTAAAAAATGGGAATTTGAGACATCTCTGATGAATTCTGTGGTGAACAGGAGGACAGAGAAAGTACAATAGCCAGAGAAGGAACATTAAGGAGGAAGGGAAGCTGACACCTAAGGGGCCCACCGCGGAGACACAAACATCTGGGTACATCAGTATTTTAAGAGTGATAGCAATGTCCAGGAAGTGAATAGGACCCTAGGAAAATAAATTAGTTTATTAGTTGTAAGATTGTGTAGCATGAACCTTAAAAAACCCCAGGGTTTTGTATCATCATTTGCTTTCAAGAGGGGTTAAGACAGTGATGATCTAAGATTGGGAAAGAAACAAGGATGACACTAATTTTCTTTCCCTTCTTGATATTTGTGGAATGTGAAATAAATTTTTCACTAATGCTTCAAAGATTCATTTTAAGTTAAATGATGTTTAAAATTGTTTATGTAGAGCAGTGATGTGGCCATATTTATATTTTGCTTTAAAACCAGGCCAGTGATTTTTTTTTTTCTAACTGAATTAAGATATACACAGAATCTGAGAGAAAAAATATAAATATCAAGTTATTCTCAATTACACTGAATTTATCTTTACAAATTATCTGAATGTATTACCACAGGTACTTCTAAAATATATGCATTTATTATATATTAACACAAAATGAAATTAAAAAAACATAAAGAATAAAAAAAAATCATAGATATGTAGACTATCTCCGCTGAAAGCTATCTTAGCATTTCTATAGCCTAACCCATTTATTCCACAATTCAGCAAATTGAGTTCTAGAAAAATAAAATTACTCACTAAAAATCACTTGGCTTGATAATGCTAGAGCTGAAAGTAATATGCTGGTCTTCTAAATGCTAACATAATAGGAATAATTCCATTGTATGCATCCATTCATTGATTTATTCATTTTTTTGCTAGCTTATTTAATAAATATTTATTGGTATCTACTACGTATTGGGCACGGTTTCAAGTATAAGGGCTATAAGAATCGATAAAAATCTCTACCTTCTCATGGAGTCTTTCTTCTTGTGAGTGGCGATATCAACCGAAATGATAAATAAATATAAAGAAGAAATACATAATATGCTATATTGTCATGAAATGTGACAAATAAAAATAAGGCAGTAGAAGGACAAGGCATGTCTGTGGTGAGTGAGAGGTTGAATTATAAACAGGAAATATCGGAAGTCCTCTAGGAAAGGTCATGTAAGTGAAGATCAGAAGGAAGGGAAGGGATGAGGCCCTAGATTGGCAGAGAAAGTGCATCGCAAATTAAGGAAACAGCAAGGTCAATGTCCCTGGGTGAGGGTGACTCTCTTAATTAAAACATAGCCCAGATTAATGATTCCTAGAATTATCAGCAACTTTATACATGTTAAATTAATGATTGTTGTGATCAGGTAGTTTTGTCCACCCGTGGGTGGAGCTGTGGTTAAAGCCATTCATCTTTTCTCCCTCAACTCTCTCTCTAGGACCCATGTGAGGCCGTTGATTTACTATTTAGAAACAAAACACACATTTTCTGTATATTTTAACATATATACATTTAAAGTAATCTCACTGTATACATATTACCTATGAGATATGTATGTATTTAATATTACATATATACATATATTACATATGAAATTATATAAAATATATGCATATGTATGTAACTTACTGTACATATTACTTATATTCTATATATATTACATATAAAGGCATATAATATACATATTACCTATGAAGTATGTATACATATTACACATATTTACATCTTTTTTTTTTTTTTTTGAGACGGAGCCTCAAGCTATCCCCCTGGGTAGAGTGCCATGGCATCACAGCTCACAGCAACCTCCAACTCCTGGGCTCAAGCGAGTCTCTTGCCTCTGCCTCCCAAGTAGCTGAGACCACAGGCGCACACCACAAAGCCCGGCCATTTTTTGGTTGCAGCCATCATTGTTGTTTGGCGGGCTGGGCTGGGGATTGGGTGTGCGTGGCTGGCGCCCTAGCTGATTGAGCCACAGGTGCCGAACCCACATATTTACATCTTAACCTCAAAATATTTTGATGAGATTTTCATCAGCTCCTGATGCAGTTTAGAAGTCCCCGAGAAGGTGCTACCTTACCGTGAGGAAGACGAATCTTTTGAGATTTTCAGATGTTTCCTCCACTGCTGTTTGTAGTTCAGCTTCCGTGCCCAGTTTTAAAGAGCATTGATAGAGCTTCCAACACTGGGACTGAGCCTTCGGGGAATCAGAATTACTTCCTCTGACTTTCGGTCATACTTTCTATCATTAATTTAGGTTACATCTTGTATCTAATTTGGAATGGACTGTATCACACCATGTTGTAATTCTTAGTTTACTTGTCTTGCCTTATGGGATTTTAAACTTGCAAGGACAGGAATCATGTTTTGTTTCTGGTTAATCTCTGCATGCCCACTGGCCTGGTTCTTTATACCAAACTGGTGCTCAAAATTTAGAATAAAGGAGCAAAGGAGTGAATGAGTTACCAAATGAATTATTACATGGAATGAGTTGACATTTAAAATGAAACTTCCGTGCCTCTAAGGCTTCTCAGCCAGAACGCATGGCATGATGGGCCATGTTGGTTAAAGACCTTCCCTCAGCAAAGGCTCAAGGTCCTTTAGCTAATGTTGGCCTGTGAGGTGACTGGACTGCATTCTATGCAATAATAAGAGGTAGGCTGTTTCCACACATTTCTAAAAACAGTATAACTTATTTTAATGGTTAAAGACATAGATGTAAGAATACAATGAGCATGTGCTGTGGTCATAGCATGAGAGTTGTTACCCTGTTTCTCTATTGACTAATGACATGAAACTCCCAACAAGAATAAATCCTGATATTTTCAGAGAGCATTATGTCTTGCTAAGATGACTTCAGATGAATTCTATTATTTCTCATAGCACTTCTGTAATATGGGTAAGGAAGATTTTTTTTAGATGTGACTGAGAAACCATGCTTTATCCAAGGTCCTGCGTTGACCTAGTCAAGTTGCCTAGTTTTATTTAAATTTGGTGAAATGATAATAAAATATATTATTGATAATTACTGCTTATAAGAAATGGAAACATTTGATCAGGCAAGTTGAAGACTTCTCATTTAAAGAATAAAATGCCATGACCAGAGCACTCTTTATAAAGGATTCTGAACAGTGCAGAGTGAATCATCAAATGCTGTTTCAACTAGTCCCAAAGGGCAGCTGTCTTTTAACTGCACTAAATAGTATTCAACACACTGCCTATCATATTATGCTTAGTCATTCTGCTCTCTTTCATTCTTCTTTTAACTCCCAGTAACACTGAGAAGAGCCTTTCTCTCGCTTACATTGTTCTTCCTTTCAAATATCCTGTTTTAAGAGATTGCAGATGCCTTGAGATAAAGCTGGGAGAATGACTCCCAGCTCTGACGGGTTTGCTAACAACCCAGTGCTTTTCAGATCACTGCACTAGGCTCAGATCCACCTTTGCTATGAATCACATATGGCTTCAGTCCTGTTTCCCTGAATTAACTCTAATTTCCTAGTGACCCAGGTCAGATGAGTCCAGATAGGGCTCAGCTGTTCTTACCTAGCACATATGTTCCAGTGTTGTTGGTAATTTATTTACTGTAATAAAAAATTAAACACAAATCTCAGCCAAACTCTACTTTACTGAGGGAGACCTTGATGAGAGTTTTTCTCAAACCCCATATAAGGGACTATTACATACGACTTTTCAAAGCAAAATAAGAGATATTATTATAGCACTGATAGCCAAATATTTGTTAGTATTAGAAAGAAAAATGGTCACGTGAAAATTTTTGAAAAGAAATAATTAGAGTAAGTGCCAGTACTGCTAAATTTATACTGTTGATTATGAAAAGTGGCTGGAAATTATTATCTTTTCTTTTTTTTTAAGCAATATTACCATATTCATTTAGACATCAAATTTCATCTAATTCTACCAGACTTCTGATTTAGGAAGTAAAACATTTATTTCTGAATGTTTATTTTTTTAAGCCAAAAGATATATAATTTATTAACAAAAGACATTTTTTACATTAGTTCAAGATGTTTGGGGTGTTGTACCACTTGCTTGAGTTTTCAAAAAAATCTAACTTTAAGTAAACCCTTCTAGTATCAGATGTAGTACAGTATATTCCGGGTAAGTATTCAGTTTTCTTCGTATTGTAGATACTTTCTTACTATGCCACTTGAAAAATTGACTTAAAAGTTTTTCTCTTTATTGATGGAGACAAACTTTTTTCTAAAACATACTTAAAAAGCTCATTTAAATAGTATAGAAGATTGCACAGATACTGATAATGCTTTTTCTTATTTTTAGGCAGTCTGGCGCACTTACAAAAGCATGTCCAAGGAGCAAAAAACAGTTTCTAAATTTTAGTTTGTACTTGATAGCAAATGAAATGGAAAAGAGTGAAGAATTCGTATGTATCTCTATGGCACAGTAAGCCAAAAATATTCTTAAAAGGGAAGATGGCTTTTTATTTGTAAAATACGGTGCTCCCTTTCATTGTAAAGAAGACCTATGTTAAAAAATACAAAAGTAATCCTTATATTTTGGGCTTTCCATGGGAATTTATAGGGGATTAAAGGAAAAATTAAAAGCACCACCTTTATACTACCACTTTACCACTTCTAAAATTGTATTTAAAATATTGAAGAAAAACTGAATAAATTCTTTTACTTCTTTGACATTTATACACAGCTAAATAATTTCCAAGTTGCAAACTTTATTTGAGTTCTAGGTGAAAGTAAGCTAATAGATCTTTAAGTTTTAAATTATTAGCTATACTCTGAAAATATTTGAATATTTACATCACCTAATTCATTTTAAAGCCCACAATCACTGGCAACTTTGAATTCTTTTTAAAGTTTTTTTATACTTTAAAATTTATTCCCGACAAGAATTTTTTTCATCATTTTGTTGATGTTTCATAGTCCACGAAACTGTTATAATAAGCAGACTGTGTCTTATGAACAGGTTTCATTGATTTGCTCTGATGTAGCAAAAAGGAAATCGGCTTACAAGTCTCAGCATTTTGATCAAATAAACACTCCTTACATTGACACCTGAATCCATCCAAGGCAACATAAGAGAAATGCCTTAATGTGGGGCAGAATCAAAAGTAGGAGGAATAACAGATATCTATTCTAGAATTCACAGGAGCAGACAGGACATGTTGAATGAGAAAATAAGATGATTTTATTTGCAAAAAATTAAAAATGCTTTTTCCTCGCAGCGCCTCGTTTTTCTATGCATTTGACACAATACCACTGAGACTTGGTTTAAACCACTTTCTTGGCTTTAACTGTCTACATTTCCGTGTACAACCTAAGTGTCAGGATAATACATAGAAATCTGGGGGGAGGTTTCCAAAGAAGTTATCTTTTTATGTAATTAAAATCCTTTTGTTAAAGCATGGTGCTATAAATACTATGTACCTTACAGGCACTATTATTTTTTTCTTAGCAATTAGCCTTACCTTTCACATCCGTGAAGGAAAAAACACCATGTACTTGATGGTATTTCCCATAACACAATTTTTTTTAACTGACTACACTCAATTTGAGCCATTTCTCTGTTATGCTCTAATTTGTCTTTGCCTCAGTTTCTTCCTAACAGAGAATTAGTTGATGATGTGCTTAGCTAATTGTTTTTTATTTTCCGTGCTTCGCTTAAGTCATATGTTCTTTGGGAAAGTCTTCCCTAAAAACGTTGGCGGCACCGACGCAAAGGGCCAAGCTGTGTCTCAACTCCTGAGTCTTTCTTGGTATTTTGTCTCTTTGGTCCTCACTTCTCCTCATCACAGTGACTAGAGGACCTTCAAAGGATGTGGACGTTTTGTCTTAGCAGCTGAATCTCCTGTGTGATTTTCTCCAGTCCATTGGCAGTAACTACTCACTACTTAGTCGAATTAAAATAATCGTAGTCAAAGGGGATTGAGCGAAAGAAACTCTGTCACAGCGGTTCTTTTCATGTGCCCTCGTCTTTCTGTAGTTCGGCCTGATATGCCCTTTCTTCTATGTCAGTTTCCATTCAACTTCCACACTGAATATACAAATATTTGATTATTAATCTTGTTTTTCTGCCTCCCATTGATTTTTTTTATTAAATCATAGCTGTGTACATTAATACTATCATGGGGTACAGAGTGCTGTTGCTATATACAATTTGAAATGCTTTCATCCAAATGATTAACATAGCCTTCATGTCATTTTCTTAATTATTGTGTTAAGACATTTATATACTACATTTAGAGAGATTCTCATGTACCCTTACAGGATGAACCATAGGCCTGATCCCACCAATCACCCTCCCTCCACTTACCCTCCATCCTCTGCTCCCTTCCCTCTCCCATTTCCCCATATTCTTGGGCTAACCTCTCACTGATCGTAAGTGAATTTTTATTCCCTATCTTTAACTTTTACATCTTCCATGTATTGATTTTACCCTTTGAAAACCTATATCTATTTTATTTTGAGAAAACTCAACACCTTTTGGTTTTAAATGTTTGTTTGTTCTACGCAAGACTCAGTAGGACCTTTACATTATCAGCTTTGTGAATGTATAATTGACAAAAAATTATATGAATTTACAGTGTATGATGTGATAAGTTTGATATGTGTATACACTGTACAAAGGATCACCGTAATCAATCTGATTAGCATATTCATCACCTTACTTTCTTGTGTGTGATGAGAACATTTGCAATCTAGTCTCTTAGCAAATTTCAGGTATACACTGCAGTGCAATTAACTGCAGTCATCATGCAAAGTGAAATAAGTCAGGCACAGAAAGGCAGACTGCACGATTTCACCTGTGTGTGGAGTTGAAGAAGGCCGAACAGAGATGAGAAGGGCAGTGTCCAGGGACACGGTGAGGAAACTGGGAGACGTTAGGCAACTTTGCATTATTATCGAATCTTCTTTCTTCTCTGACATTTTAAACCTCTCTTTTCTTTAGAAACATCTCTTAAAAGCATTTAAACATGCTTGAAACGCTGAAATCCTCAAAAATCTTGCTTAAACCAAAGTTGTCTTCTGTCAACTGCCCTGGGTCTGCTTTCTTCAGAATCCAACTTTGTGATTTTTTTTTTCTTTTTTACACTTACTGGCTTCAATTTACTTTCTTCGATTCATTCTAAATCCACTTTCATATGACTTCAAAGGACTTTATTACTCTCAATAACTAAGTAACTTTCTACTGTCAAATCCAAAGGAAATTCTCCTACTTTTTTGGGGGGAAGTAAAATCATGACAGGCGACCCCTCCCCCCCGAATCTTCTCTACCTTGATTCCAGCGGTGCCACAATTCTCAGATTTTCTTCCTGCACCTCTGTTCACTCTTTCAAGGTCTTCTTGCAGACTCAGCCTCCTATGCCAACTGTTAAAATTCAAAATCCCACAAGCCTTGACCCTAGGACCCACCTTCTCCTCTTTTCTTTTTCTCATCCCTGACTCCTTTGTCTTCTGTATCCAACGAGACACCACAAATGACTCACATACCTGATTGCATGGGACAGATCCATTTGGAAGTTCCAGGCACCTCCAACTCACTAGGTATCATCTTTCTCCCCCAACATTTGATCTTCTTTTAGGTTCTTTCACATTCTCTCTTAGTGATAAGCAAGTTTAAACTAGAAATTAAGTATCACAGAACCTAAACCTCGTCTTCACTTTTTATATTTCAGTAATAACCAAGTATTGTCCAGACACACACAGAGACACGTACGTACGCACATGCATCTTGAACTTCCGGACGTCTCCCCAGCTCCCACCATCTCTATACGTCAGGCACTGATTCTCACCTAGACTGGTGCTACGTGCCCCTGCACAGTCTTCCCCACCACTCATGATCCATTCTCCATATAGCAGTCTTCGCGACCTGTTAAAAGTGCCAATCCCATCCAAATCCTACGATGAAGGCAAATGCCTTTTATGTTCTTGTATGTTAACTATTTGTGATGCCTGGAACCAAGTCAATATCTAGAATTATACTTGTCACGTCAAAGTAATTCAATAAACACTTTGCAAAGTGGAGCCCTGTTAATGCAAAAATTGCACTGGGAAAGTTAGACACAACAGTTAAACAATAAGGAGGACTTTATTCAGAGCTATTCTAGCAAGGGAGAAGGAGGTCAGAGCTGAGTCTGCTCTGCTGACCCACGTTTCCTTTGGCTTTGGGTGGGTGTACAGCTGCTGATCTCTGGAACTCTGTGGAGTGGGGGTGTAGCTAAAGGTTGGTGAAGTCAGTACCAGTTCATCTTTTTACCCTCCAGATTTCAAAATTTTGTTTCTGCTGCCCCTTTTTACGTTCTCTTTTTCCTCATGGTTTTGTTCCATAAAAGAAAGAATGTGTTCAACATTCAGTCTGACATCTTGGCCAGAGTTCTTGGTACTTTTAAGAAAAATAATACGTAAGCATTTGTTAGCAGTATACTCTGTTTTAAAAAAGGTACTAGAAAGAAATTCAAAGAGATTAAGCTACTTCTATAAAAGCATACATTACGTTAATAAATGATATAAAACTATTGATAATTATTTCTGACTCAGCCCTACTTTATTCTGAAATTATCTGTATGTTCCATAAGCAAGGGTAATAGATTATTTGAGTGACTAGGTTTATAGAGAAAGTGCCCTAATCTTCATATTTAGCCTAAAAGTTTGTTTCAAATACTTTTTTTCAAATATGGTAGAACTTCCACAGTTGACCAGTTCCCTACATTGACCACCTCCATAAGTTGCCTGATTTTTATGCACCAGAAACTCAGCACATGTAGGTATCCCTACAGTGGCCTAGTTCCTCATGTTGACCACCTCCATATGTTGACCAGTTTGTTACAGTCCTTGGGGTGGTCAACTTACAGAGGTTCTACTGTATTTTATAAGCCATCTATCTATTTAAGGTTTTCAGAAAAATTTATGCCAATCAGATTTCTGTTTTTAAACTTGTGATTCACTATAGCCCCTTCATTACTAAAAATAATAGTGGCAATCAAATTCTTAGGAAATGATAAGGATTAGCCTTTTTAAAAAATTCTATGTTCTGATAAGTGTCAACCTAAAATAATCAAAAGGCTCAGACTCCAATATAGAGTGTTTATTTAAATGTAATTGGTGAGAGCAGCCACTGGGGGAGCAAAGCCTCCCTGAAAAATGATGATCAGAGCTCCCAGCTTGAGGAAAAATGAGGATTGTTTATAAAGACAAAATGAGGGTGCTTAACAGAATTACAGCATTTCCTGTACAAAGGCTAAGCTAGAGATGTAAGATTGGACTGGCTACTATTGAATTTAGTAGATTTTTGTTTTGACATGCTGTTATAAAGAGGTGACAGTCACAGCATCTCTATCTTCATATTGTCTAGTCTAAGTGGGAATAGAGAACAGGAAATCTGGTTACCATATAACATCTCAACACAAAGGTCCCAAAGTGATGGTCCTACACCAGAGAAGAACAGCAGTTGTGTTGCGTGAGTCAGATTTCACGGCTTAACTTTTCCCTTCAGCCTAATAAATTTCCAAGGTCCTGATTATCTTTTGTTTGTTTTATAAGTTGAATGGTTTAATGGGTCTAATTTTAGAAATTTGCTTTGATTCCTATGACATTTCTGGGTAAGATCAACATGGATAAGAAAAATATGATTAGCCTCAGTGCAAGAGGGAGATTAAATGATAGAAAAGCTGGTACTTACTCCATCCCATACTTACAACGTGCCAGACAATAAAAGTTGGGAATAAAACATACCTAAAATTCTAAGATGTTCCCTGTCTGCTTTCTGAATCATATGTAGAATTCTAGAGTAAGCAAGCAATTATTACACCTGCAACCCCCCCCCCCCAAAGTCTACGAAGGTAGTGATGGCTTTAGACCTCTCTTTTGTGCAGTTGTGTTTTACTGCCAGAATTGAGAGATGTAAGGAAGTAAATACTTTAAAATGAAAATTATGGTTGGTCAACAACAATAATAAAACAAGTGCCACAGAGAAAGAGTGTTAGAGGTATGACCTCTAGATACCAAGGGCCTGGAAGGTGACAAACAGATGATCATATTTTAAAAGTTAGACTCTTGGGGTGACGCCTGTGACTCAAAGGAGTAGGGCGCTGGCCCCATATGCCAGAGGTGGTGGGTTCAAACCCAACCCTTGCCAAAAACTGCAAAGAAGAAAAAAAGGGCTCTTGTATTTATTATGTAAATCAAAACAATATCCTTTTATTTTCTATATAAACATATTTTGGAATTATAAGAATGATAGAAATGCTTGTATCTTCACCAGACAAGAAAGAAGATGTATGATAAAGCTGTACTAAAATCACATACAATAGATTCCTGGAAATAAGCAGTTAACAAATAAGAGATACTTAAATAACAATGGAAGGGAGGAAATTATTAGTGTCAAAATGAGAATAAATAGTGCTTTCTAGAAAGTACTCAGGCAAATGAAAAAGTGCTGGGAAGTGCTTCAAGAATTTTAAAGGAAAATATATTTTATAAATTTTTTATTATGCTAGTTGAAGGTTAGTATTATGGATCCAATAGTTCAAAAGTAAAATAATACTATATTTCACATTAACTTAAAATTAAACTCTATACATGTGTAAATGATAGAGTAGCAATATTTTGTAAATTTTCTTATTTTCAGTTGTACTAAAAGAATTTTTAGTTTTTAACTTATGAACTATGGCAATATATTAGCAAGATGTTTATTATTTTTGTACTATTTTAACATATAATCATCTATGTTTAAATTATTTATGTTTTTTAAATGGTATTTAAAATTGAAAGTACTACTTTTAACACTCAAAAAAGAGAAAAATATAATTACACTGTTCAAATAATTAATGACATTGTAAATATTTTCTCCCCCTTTCTTGGGAAAAAAATGTTAGTCCTCAAGTTTTATTCACAATTAACTTTTATAAATTGACGGGATATATCATGAGGTGGAAATATAACTGAAACAAACAAGAGAATCTAGGTAATTTTATGAGCATTACAGATAAAAATAACAACTTATCCATGTTTTTAACTATCGGATTTTGACTTCAAGAGAGTACACCCCGGTTATGATATGGAACTATATCGCTCTATTTTAAAAATGTTCCCTTTAAATTGTCAAAGGAGTGTGCAGTTTGGGTATAGCAATTTTATGTAATATCATTTACAGACTTCTGTTTTCTATTATTAGCATTTTCATTAAATGAAAAATAATACACTTTGTATTTCCTTATCTAAAATTCCTTCACTCTGCAGGTGAGTTCTTAGTTGGATTTTATTTTGTGTTTTTAGCTTCATTTTATCCAAAATATTTGAAGAACAATTCCTTACCTTGGAAAGCAAGTGAACTTGTTCTGGCTGTCCTCCTTATGTTACCAATCTGGACAGGTAAACTAGACTAGTTCTGGCTATTGATCTTAATGACGGCGGTAAGAATTTCATCGTAGACTTAAATATTTCCTACATTTCCCATTTCTATTCCCAAGATTTTGTCATTTTGCTTGGGGAAAAAATGGCTGGTGACCACATCTTCCTGAATGTGCAATGCTATTGATGTGCTTTCTTTCGAATATTGAGCCCCTGGCCTTTTGCTGCGTTTTAGTGTTTATTTGAAGAGGCTTTGCATTTCCACTCTTGCTTAGCTCTGATTCTATTCTTCTCTTTTAAAATCACTCATTGTACCTTCAGATTTTTTTTTTAGTAAATTATAAAATATTTCTTCCCATTTTATCATTACAATAGTTCCTGGATTTTTCTCGGTATTATTGTGCATCTACAATGCAGAAGTAGAGGCAATATTGCATTTATGTCCTTCCACATGTAGGAATGAAGCATGCTTAATTTGTAAAAAAAAAAAAAAAATACTGCACATCCATTTGTTTGAAAATAGAATAGTTTGGACTATCTAAGACACTGGCAGCCAGTCTGAGGACATCACTCCTGCGTGTACAGCTTCAGTATCATTTTCCTTATTTGTGTAAGAATTAAGTGAAGATAAGTGTTGCATAGATGAGCTTCCAATAAGTAGATGCTAACTTTTTTATGTCTAAGTTTTAATAGTATCTTTGGAACAAACCCATTTTCTTTCTTCAGGAATGAAATCCTAGTAAAGTTGTCCTGAGAATTTTCCATTGGATATGAAACTATTCAGTATTATATTGGTCCAGAAATATTTAATTGGCAGAACTGAATAATAGATTCCTGGTTGTCCTAAGGCAGGCTAAAACAGATTCTGTGGCAACTAGATTGTTTCTCAGTGATACTACAGCCATCCTTTATTGTAACAGTATTTGCAACAAATTCTCATCTCTTCAACCTATGCCTTTGTATATCCTTGAGAGTTAACATGGCAACTAGGTGGAAAAAACACAAACTCATACATTCTCACAGGGTCAATGTGTGTCCAGTGTCTCTCCTCTCCAAATTTGATGTCATAGTTATGTTAAATAAACTATGGAATTGTACACGAGGTACTCGTCCAAGGTGCAGTCACAAAGTACTGACTTTATTAATCTTGTTTATTTTCTCTTTATTACTTTCTCTGAAATTTTAAAATGCATTAATTAAATAAATTTATATTATGCTATGAAATATGATGAGGAATTTCTATGAAAAATTTTTAATACAGATTTTGATTTGGGGGTATAGATAGGTATATATATCCCTATTATTACTAATATAATTCTAAGGTGGTATGACCTTTCTTATAACCAAAATATATTTTATTCTTCCCCAGAAATCAAAAATCTCCACATATGACAAAATGTGGGCCTTTATGAGTAGCAGGAGGCAGTCGGTGCTGGTCAAAAGTAATGAAGAAGGAATCCAGAGAGTTCTCACCTCTGATTATGCTTTCCTAATGGAGTCAACAACCATCGAGTTTGTTACACAGCGGAACTGTAACCTGACACAGATTGGCGGCCTCATAGACTCCAAAGGTTACGGCGTCGGCACTCCCATGGGTAGGTTAGATGGCAGCCACTTGTTCTCTGTTCATTAATCTGAGTTACTACGGGAAAGGGAAAGAACAGTGCTTCTGCATATGCCATTAGAAATTTTGTTTTTACAAATACATCCTGCTACCTTCTGTTACTGTATAAATGCAGGTTAACAATGTGGATATGTGCTCCTGAGTGATAGTTGGTAGATATTTTTCCTGTATCAGCATTGACAACCCCACAACATCCCCGTAAAGAAGCTTCTCTTCTAAATCTTACATTAAATAAAAATGTTTTATGAGTACACTAAAGTTCTTATAACAATGTACTTTTTTTCCATTTTTGGTATGTGTGTTTTTTGTTTTTTTTTATTAAATGATAGCTATGTACATTAATGCAATCATGGGGTACAGTGTGGTGTTTTCATATACAATTTGAAATATTTTCATCAAACTGGTTAACATAGCCTTCATGTCATTTAACTTAAAATGTGAGCCACAGTTGCTTCCAGTAACTATTAGCTTAATTGTTTCATTTAAAGGAAGGTGCAAATAGCAGACTGTTTGTCAATGGCATGTCTAGAATATTTACCATCCAGCGTTTATTATCTTTAATTTTCCTTTTCTTCCATATGACAAAATTGTTTTCAGTCAAAATAATACAAAATAAGGATAATAATTTCTGGGAAAAAATGTGAAAATTTTAATTATACATATGTGCAAATGTAAAAATATGTATCTATTTGTGATACAATCTGTTACAGTATCTGTGAGTCACCAGGAGAGTTTTGAGACTGTGTTATGTTCCATTATTTCATTTCCCAGAAACGCAGTGGACACTGTTCTTTCTGATTTAGGCCCGCAAGTTTTAACTTCCTTGGCTTATCTGTGTGCTGGGAGGGCTTCATTTGTTTCTATCTGGGTGGATTTTAAGTTTCTTGATTTTTGTGCATCTCAAAACTTTCATAATGACCCACGTATAAATATGTGTGGACAGAATGATTCCCCAAAGACATCCATGTCCTCATTTCCAGAACCTGTGACTATAATACCTATGTAGCAAAAGGTATTTTGCAAATATGATGGAGGAATTGTCCTGTATTAAGTAGGTGTTTCCAATGTAACCACAGGGCCCTTATCATAGAGAGGTGGTGAGATCGAGTTGCTCTTAAGATGTGGAGGTGGAAGAGCAGAGAGAGAGGGAGACGGCAGAGGGGGGGGAGAAGGAAAAGAAGGAAAGTGACAATAAGAAGAAGAGAAATAAACCATTGTCACTATTAATAGACATTTCACCCAGATTCATCAATTTATCTTCACTCACATTTTACCAGATCTGTTTCTACCTTGTTTCAAACCTTTGACAGTTAGTAAAAATAAGAAAACCAAAATGGTTGAGAATACACTGTTAGCAGACAGCTCTCTGTTCATAATTATATTAAACCTAATTTTACCATCATTTGTTCTTCTACCCATAGAACTTTAATTTTTTTATTCATCATACATTTATTTTCATCTTTTCATTTTTTTTTAAAGACATACAAACTTCTATCTTTATTTATTTATTTTTGCATTTTTTGGCCAGGGCTGGGTTTAAACCTGCCACCTCCAGCATATGGGGCCAGCACCCTACCCCTTTGAGCCACAGGCACCAACCGTTTATTTTCATCTTAAAAAATATAGCTTTAAGATAGTGTACACAACATCTATTGTGTGTTTGGTTTTTTTTTTGTATTTCAAAATATTAAAAGGGTACAAATGTTTTTGTTACGTGGATAGCTGTTACAATGTTTGAGTTCGGACTGTAAGTGAGCTATCACCCAAAGAGTGCTCCTTGTACCCCTTAGTAGGTTTACTCGACTCTCTCGTGCTGGTTTTCCAATGACTTTTACTTCTCTCTGTGCACACGTGTGCTCATGGGTTAGTTCAAAATTAACAGTGAGCACCGGTGGTGTTAGTTCTTCCATTGTTGAAATACTTCACTTAGAAGAATGGTCTCTAGGTCCATCCAGATTGCTAAAAAAGGCATGAATTCATCCTTTTTTATGGCTAACCACTGTTCCACGTATTGTTCATCTATCACATTTTGGCGATCTGCTCATGAATTGCTGGGCACTTAGATTGATTCCCCATCTTTGTAATTGTGAGTTATGCAGCCATACAAATTAGAGTGTAGGTGTATTTTGATAAAATTATTTCTTTTCCTTGGGTCAATAGTCAGTAGTTGAGTTGAATGGAAGGTCTCCTTTTAGGTCTCTGAGAAATCTTCATGCAGTTTTCCAGGCTGTACTAATTTGCAGTCCCAGCCATAGTGTAATAAGCATTGAGTTCCTTTCTGTCTGTTATATACTCCATTATCTATTGTTTTTAGACTTTTTAATAAAATCCATTATATTGGATTGCCCCATTGTGGTTTTAATTTACAATTCCCTGAGGATGAGTGAGGTTGAGCAGTTTTCAACATCATTTTTTCATTTTTCTTGGCCATTTGTCTATCTTCTTTTGAATAACTATTCACATCTTCTGCCTGCATCTTTATGTTTTTTTCTTACTGATTAGTTTGAGTTCTTTGTAGATTCTAAATATTAGCCCTTTACAGATGCATGCCTTAGGAATATTTTGTCTCATTATGTAAGTTGTCTATTTTCTCTGTTAATTATTTCCTATTAATTTTATTTTTAAAGAGTTTTTTTCAAATGAACTAATAAATATATGGTATTAGGAAGATGAGAACAGATTCATGAAAATGTCTTTTCATAATACATGCAAGAATTTACAATAGTAGACATGTCTTTGGTTCTTTGGTATCATTTCTGACAACCTTAAAATGTCTAGGAAGTTTAGGAATCTTTTATAGTCATGACTTTACTCAAAATTTTAACATTAAATCCAATTATATTCAGAAAATACCATCTGAAATTAAATATGGTTAAAATAGCTTGACTTGTCTTTGAGAAAATTTTGAGACACTAATTCCTGTATTTACCCAGTAGATTGACAATAATGATCACACAGTCACTGAGGAAGACACCATAGAGGTGATCAGCCAAAATCAGCAAGTGTGACTGAGCCTAAGTGTCCTGGGGCAGAAAGGGTTTCAGTGGTTTAATGGGAATCCTCCAGTTTATTTTTCAAGTAGAATACAGTGTTTGCTAAAAGATAAAAAAACAAATATATGCTAATTTGAAAGTTAATAAGGCTGGGTTGTTAAATTTCAAAAATAATTATTTAAAACTTATATCAACAAAAGATATATATATTTTTTTTTCTTTTACTTTGAGACACAGTCTCACTAGGTTGGTCTTCGTAGAGTGCCGTGGTGTCACAACTAACAGCAACCTCCAACTCTTGGTCTTAAATAATTCCTTTGCCTCAGCCTGCCAAGTAGCTGGGACTACAGGCACCTGCCATGACGCCTGGCTATTTTTTAGTTGTAGTTGTCATTGCTGTTTAGCTGGCCCAGGCTGGGTTTGAACCTGCCAGCCTGGTTGTATGTGGCTGGCACCATAACCACTGTGCTATAGGTGTCAAGCAGACAAAAGATATTTTGAATGAGGAATATTTTGTCTTTGATGTTTTAGACTTGCTGAAGATGATGAGAATTGAGGTAAATTCTGCACAGAAAATGTACCTCCTTTACTGCCTGCACCAGGAAAAGACCTACCAAATCTTTATTTGTGTTATGCCAATATTATGTTGAAAGACAAAAGTTTGACAATTTTGATATAATAATTATAGTTTTGAGAAACACATTTCTTTCCCAAATGTGTTAAATTATACACCAGTAAGTTTATTGCTTTGGTGTGCGTTGATGGGGGCTCAAACTTCGGCATTCTTGGTAGTCAGATATGGCTCTTTCTTTTAATAAGAATTACATACTGGCCGGCGCCTGTGGCTCAAAGGAGTAGGTCACTGGCCCCATATGTCAGAGGTGATGGGGTCAAACCTAGCCCCGGCCAAAAACTGCCAAAAAAAAAAAAAAGAAAGAAAGAAAAAAGGAATTACATACTGCCAGCAGAAACTTCATTGACTATTGGACCAATTAGTGGGAATTTGTAATATACAATTTCTTTGATAATGTTTGAAAATCACATATTTTTAACATAGAGACTGATAAGGTGGTAGTATTATCATATATCATCTATACAGTGATATTCTGGCCTATCCTTTTCACTTACTGTGTTCTTGGACTTGTCACCTGAAATTTATGGCCTCTGGATTTCATTTTAAACTAGTAAAATAAGAAAGTTGTACTATCTGAGGTCCATTTAAATGCTAAACTTACAATAACTTGGCAAATGTTCTTGACAGATTCTCAGAGTTTGCTCTAAACTGGACTAGAATCAACATAGAGAAACATAGTGAGGTGATGTCTTAGAATGCATTCTAAAAATGGGGCACATTCGTAGGGTAGTTCTAAAAGATGGAAACAGTGATTTGCAGGCATCCATTGCCTGATAGTTTCATTTGGAAAGAGCTATAATAAACAAAGAAACCTTTAGGGCTGTGTGTGTGTGCATTTGAATATTTCAGTTTTTTACTCTCATTTTTTTTCTTTTTTATTATTTCTGAAGCAACTGGATTCTTGTACATCACGAGCATCCTCTGCTGGTTTGCGTTACCTGGAATAGGGCAGTTACTGACTCTCTTTTGCTGTTGTCCTTCATTGTAAGACACAAAACAACAGAGACTCTAACCTGTGGGCTCTCAGTATTTGTTGACCAAGTGAATTCTATATCTGGGAGATGTGATGATGCAGCAAAATTTATAAACAGAGAAAATAAATGCCGTTTAGAGCTAATGATAAGCATGGCATATTACATACTTAAATGTGATGACCTCATTCAATATATCTGAGCAATCCAGGTCAATAAGAATTGAATGAGAAGATTTAAAGAGGACATATAAAGATATTGGAATATGTCACAAATATTTTTTGCTATGGAGACTTACATAATAGTATTGATATCAAAATTTCTAAAGTAAATGATTTTGGTTTATACTTCATATGTAACCTAAAACTTGAGTTTTCCCCCCAAAATCTATTTGTTTTTTAAAGCTAACAATGTTTGTGAATTTTTATCCAAACTGTGTTTCCTT
Source organism: Galagoides demidoff (assembly GCA_963574575.1). Taxonomy (NCBI): domain Eukaryota; kingdom Metazoa; phylum Chordata; class Mammalia; order Primates; family Galagidae; genus Galagoides; species Galagoides demidoff. The sequence continues at coordinate 987 of CAUYQV010086751.1, read as the reverse complement.
TTAAAAAAGAGCCAGTTACCTCATGTCCATCTGTGTTCCGTTTGTGGGTTACCGTCAGGATAACTTTGATAACTTTGTGTTGTGTTTTTGATGGCTCAACCATTGAATCTACATGGCAACTCGAATATTCTCTTCTAGAACATTGCTGACTAATGTTAGGGAACCAGAGTCAGACTAACTTGAATTTTCAGTTGTTTTCTTGCTTTTTTTGTGAATCCAGCACACCAGTGTACCAGTGCTGTCTCTATCATATTGTGTTACACCGAGGAAATGCTTGTTAGAAATAAATCAGTATAGTACATTATACAGATCTCAAAAACCCACTGGGGTGTTTCAGTTGTGAAATCTATTTTTTAAAAAAGATAATAGTTGAATCAGTTCTAAGGAACTTCTCTGTTAAAGACTTTTGGACCCACACAGTGAGCAATTTTGATTCTTCCTTAGCAGTAGCTTAATTAATAATTTTCATGAATCATTTTAGTATAAAATTATCAGTACATGTCAATAAAAATGAAAAAGATTAAACTAATATTTTGACTTGGAAAATTTTAGCCTATTCTTTTCACTGTCAAATAATAGTGAGTTTAAATTTATTTAAAAGTCTTATTATTGCTAAATTAAAAAATGTATGTTTTTGGTTTAAGCCTAATGCTGAATAAAACAGATTTGAACACAATAATTTAATTTCAAATGAAGAATATTCAAACCATTCACTTATTGGCATTGCAATATATTTTTTGTTGCATTTTTCACATAGCAAGCCTAAGAGCTGAAGGTTGCTGTAAGCTGTGACGCCACGGTACTCTACCGAGGGCAATGAAGTGCGACTCTGTCTCTTAAAAAAATATATATATATTCTATTCATATTTTTTATACTGATTGCACATTAAAATGATAATATTTTGGTTATGTTGGGTTAAATAAAATATATTAATAAAATGAATATCATTTGTTTCTTTTTACTTTGTAAAAAATGAGGCTATTGAA
>CAUYQV010086750.1:0-46141 GCA_963574575.1 Galagoides demidoff | reverse complement strand
TTATATTTTCATATTAGTTTCTTGATAGATTCAATGGTCATTGAGGAGCATGTAGTTTTCAGAACTTCTCATATCAGTTTGTTTTCTTCCCATGTGATATGAGAAGATATTTGATACAATTTCATTTTTTAAAAATGTGCTGAGACTTGTTTTGTAGCCTAACATATGGTCTTTCCTGGAGAATGTGCTATGTGCTGATGAAAAGAACATATATTCTACACTGTTTGGGCAGATTGTTTTGTGATATCTGGAGAGTCCATTTGATTTAAACTCCAGTTTAAATTCCATGTGCCTTTGCTGATTTTCTGTCTAGATTATGCGTCTAATGCTGAAAGTGAGGGATTGAAATTCTCCATGTTATTGTGTTGCAGTCTATCGCTTTCTTTAGATCTAGTAATGTTCTCTTCATTAATCTGGGCACATCAATGTTGGATGTATATATCTGTATTTAAAATTATTAAATCATGCTGTTCTACTTGACCTTTTTGTCATTATCTAATGACCTTTTTCTTTTTTCCACTGTCCTTAACTTAAAGTCTATTTTATCTGATATAAGTATAGTTAATCCTTATAGCTTTTGATTTGTGCTTGCCTGCAATTTTTTTTTCATTCATTTACTGACAGCCTATTAGTGACTTTGCTGCTAAGATGAGTTTCCTGTAAGCAGCACATAGTTAAATCATGTTTTTAACCAACAATTCTGTATCTTTTTATAGGGGAATTTAACCTGTTTACTTTCTTTTCTTTTTTTTTTTTTTTTTTGCAGTTTTTGGCCGGAACTGGGTTTGAACCCACCACCTCCAGCATATGGGGCCAGTGCCCTACTCCTTTGAGCTACAGGGACTACCCCTAACCTGTTTACTTTCAAAGCTTATTATATGTTAGGCTTTGCTACTGTCATAGTTTTAATTATTTTCCAGCTGTTTGATTGATTCTTTGTTCCTTCCTTTATCTCTTATGGTTTATTGTTGCAGTTTCATAAATTTCTATAGTGGAATCACTTGAGTCCTTTTTCTCCCTCCCTTGTATAATTGCTTCACACGTAAGTTTCATACTTTTATGTGTTTCCATGGTGGTAAATGTCATTCTTTTCTAGATATGGTATTCTCTAAAACTATTTTGTAAGGCCAGTCCTCCTGAAATGAATTCCTTTAACTGTAGCAGCCTATGTAAGGGAATATGTAGCAACCTATGCAACAAGATCTGCAGCAACCTATGTAATAAGATATGCACCAAACTATATAATCGATATGTAGCAGCTTATGTAACAACATATGCAGTAATCTACAGAACAACCTATGTAGCAACCTACATAGCAAGATGTGTAGGAACCAGGACAGCAGGCTTGCAGAGACAAAGTGGCAGTTTTATGAAACATATAAGAAATCACTAGACTTTAACAATAGACCTTGGCAGTTGGAAATTGATCAGCTATGGAATTCCAGTGTGGGGGTTGGACTAGAGGGAGAGGAGCTTGTTCTCAATGAACACCGTGTTTCCCTGAAAATAAGACCTACCCCCAAAATAAGCCCTAACAGGATTTGTATGCATTTGTTACATATAAGCCCTACCCCAATAATAAGGTCTAGTGATGGGTGTGACTATGAAGCATATCTGCATAGCCACACCATGCATTTTGACATGAAGTGGTAAGGAAGACTGGAATACTTTTTATGTGCCACAGCTCCTTTCTCTGAGCCACTCACACTTGTGCAGGTGCACGTGTGGTAACCGAGGTTGCAGGCATCCGATTGTGCACGTGCGAACACCTAGGGGAAAGGTGTTCATGTATCAGTAGCCAGCCCCACCAACAAGGTCAGCTCCCCCTATCAGATTCCAGAAGAAGATGATTTAACTGTATTTGTATAAATGTAGATTGTTGTATTATACTTAATAAAAATAAGACATCCCCTTGAAAATGAGCCCTAGTGTGTCTTCTTGAGAAAAAAATAAATATAAGAGAGTGTCTTATTTTCAGGGAAACATGGTAGCAGCTATGGAGGTTGCTTGAGGCCTTTTCCCCAAGGCTCTTGAAGAGGCCCACCTGCAAGCTTTAAGCTTACAATCCATTGTCCGGCCTGCTTCCTTGGTGACGGCTGGACATTCAACATTTCTTTCTCTAGTGAAACAACTATTTCTCCTTCATTTATTAAGGATAATTTTACTAGATACAGTATTTTTAAAGGGCAGTATTTTTTCCCTCTTTCAGAATGTTGAGTATATTAACCCATTCTCATGTGGCCTGAAGTCTTCTGATAAAAAATCTGTTACTCTGATGGGTTTTCCTTTATAGGTGACTACACACTTTTTTCTTGCTGTTTTTAGAAATTGCTTATTAATGTTGACCTTAAATGGTCTCATAATTATGTGCTATGGGGAAAAATATTTTTCCATTATCCTTGTCTGGAAACGGTCCTCCAGTATTTGAATGTCTTAATATATTGCTAGAAATAAAAAGTTTTCTTGTATTATTTTTCTGTATAATTTTTATAATTTCTATTTTTCTTTGTCTTTAAGGATACAAATAATTTGTAAATTCGATTACTTTATGTTCTCAGTTTCACTAAGTCTTTGCTAATTCTTTTATTCTTTATCATTTTCTTATCAGATTATTTCAAAAGACATGTCTTCAAGTTGTAAAAATTCTTTCCCCTACCTGCTCTGTCATCTGTTGTTCAAGCTTTCAAATGTATTTAGTGTTTCTTTAAGTTAATTCTTCATTTCCAGACTTTCTATTTGATTTTTTTTTAAACTAACTTATTATTTTGCAAAATTCTCACTCATGGACTTACTTTTTTCTGATTTATATGAACTTTCTCAGCATTTGGTTATATTTCACTGAGCTTTTGTAAAATCAGTACATGGAATTATTTATTTGACATTTCAATAATGTCTTGTAGATTAAGATCCACTGATGGACTACACTGTGTGGTATTCTATTTTCTTCCTTCCTGTCCTTATGTTGATATCTGTGCATCTGGTATAAGTGTCACTCAATTCTATTTCTGAATTTATTCTAGAAAAAAGAAATTCCTAAAGCTACATCTAGGGTGTTGATTGGGTAGGGACTTTGACTTTGATTCTGACTGAGTATGGTAATATAGTCTTTGCAAGATTTCTTTGGCTACAGACAGCATTCGTGGTATCTGATTTTCTCAGTGGGTTAGAGTGCATTTAGATCCCATTACCCAGAAGGGGGAAATCCATCTCATTCATATACTAGTGCACTCACCTCCCTGGCTGCAGAAGCCCACATTTCTCTCATAGTCAGTTCCCAGAGGCAATTCAGGCCTCATTTGTATCCCTATATCAGATTCCAGCTGGACTGGTTCCCAAGCCATTCTCAATTTCTAGCCCCAGCTACAGGAGTGCTCCTGGCTGATCCCTGACCCATTAGCAACAATAGACTTTCCATAATTCTCCACTTCTGGTGTCACTGGGCCCCAAGACATTGTGGAATTTGAGGGGGCTAGGTTTGAAAATGATTCCTTGATACAGCTGTTTACATTGCAGAAAGTGTGTAGAGCCAAGCATGAACTCCCTCCCTGGAGTTGTCCCATTCAAGTCTCCCAGGAGGTTACTATGATAGTTTTACTGGGAACTCACTCCTGGCTTCCAGCAAATCCTGGCCCCTGGAGGATGCTTTTCTTCCTTCTTTTCCATTTCTGGTGTCTTCTCTTTCACTTGTTGGTTAATTCCAGCATTTTCTCTTGGATAATGTATTCAGAGTGTGACTGCTTATACACTGCTTTTGTTCTTCTAAGTAGAAAGTAGGCACAAAATTTTTCTAGTAGTCTGTCTTCAATCTCATGTTTTAGATATTATATTCTTAAAACTGTCCTCTCATATCTGCACTTCCAAATTTTCTATTTCTTCCGTAGTTTATTTAATTTACAGTTTCTAGCTGAATCAATCCATTACTTGAACCATATAAATGATGCTCCCAAATGAATAAATACTGCATATTTGCAATTTTTTCTTGAACATCATATGGTTCTCTCTAGAAACAAACTAATTGTCTCTCTTTTTTTCCTTCTGTCTTTCTAGCTTTTTCCTCAGCTGTCTAGTCTGGCTGGTATCCTCATAATCTCTGCTCAATGTGGAAAAATACATGAAATGGTATAAATACTTTTTTGTTGTTGTTGTTCCTTGGAGATATCATTTCTTATTGCTCATTCTCTCCTGTTGCTCTAATCTGGATTAGTTATTCTCAGAATCAACCTCACAGACCTTAGGAGGGCCATAGCATCTCTCTTGATATGGATATTTTATATTATACAGAGTCATGGACACTGTGTTGACTGTACCCTACTTTACTATTTTGCTTAGGAAAAGCCCATGCTCCCTGTAGTATACCAAACATGAGTGCTTTGCTTTCAATTTTCAAAACTCAGAATATTTTATTTTTTAAAATAGGGCTTTATAAAAATATATATGAATATGTACCAAAAGGCCCTGTCTTGACTTGGCTTTTATTCTCAAAATGTGGCACGGTTCTAATCTTCTGTGAGAGAGGGGCTAGAGAGGAGGGTGAAGCTGGTTGCATATAGAAAGGCAGGCAAACTTTTCTCAGGTGGAAGGGAGACACCTGGTGTTTTCCAATGTTCTCATGTTTCTCCTGACTCATTTAGGAAATAAATGAAACTGATACTAAATAAACATATATCTGTAGGAGGATCTCCTCAGCTCTGACAGTCCAAACAGCCAGGGTACCAGAAATCATTCCAAGTCACCTTTCTAACCAGAGTAGACAAAAACCATCATTTGACTCTAACCAACACCTGGTCTTGGAAAGATTTGGAATGTACATGTATAGCCAGAACTCAGAGCTTGTAGATAGGAAACTATGATGGCTTATCCTTATGGTACTACAGCTTAACTCTTTATGGAATTTAAGTCTTTGAGTCCCCCTTGCCATATTATAGTGAAGATTTTGCATAATTATCTTCAGAACTGAATGTTTCAGGAGTTGAATCTGGAAACCTATGTTGGAAATATTTGGCCTGTGAAGTTTCAAGCATTTAGCTATTGTTCTCGGACTTGTAGCATTGCTTTTGAAATATTTAGTAATATTTGGATCCCAACTCCCTTTTGTGTGGCATTGTCCCTGCTCTGATAGCCTTTGGAACTTTCTTTTTAGACTCTGTCCTCTGGAATGTCTTGATGACCCACTGAGAAATCCTTTTTATTTATGGTCCTGGGAATTCAGCGGGCCATTTTAATTCAGGAACTCATGAGCAGAACGGACATAATATTCCTTCCTTCATTTACTTCATCTACCTGCTGGAAAACTTTCTCAACCTTATTTTTATCATTCTACTAAAGTTCATTTTTATCTGACTATTTCTGAAAATTTTAACAGCAGCTTCTTGTTTTCTGATCATGGATTTGAAAGTGTTCTGTTATTCTTTCACTGAAACAGTGTTTTCATTTGTAGTTATTTTAAAATACGTTTTTTGTTCTATGAAGCATCTAAATTTCCTCCAGATTATGTATCTTCATTTTGGAGACTTGCCACCTATATATGAAATTCATTGTACATATATCAACATAGAAACACAAACTACTAAAAAATTAACTAGGAGTAATAAGTTCATAAGCTGCCCTTTTTGAGAGGTGTAAGGTTATTGGAAAGGATCCAATTTTTTTTTTAGAGGTTCTCAGATGTTGTTATAGAACTTCTCTTTGGGTCAGTTTTTCTAGATATTATTTATCTAATATATTGCCCAATAAGTGTGGTTGCAATTATTCTGGAAAATGACTAGGAGAAGTGTTACCCGTATTTTAACTTCTCTTAATTTCTGTTAAAGCATTGTCCCCGATATCATCCTTTCTAATGTCTGTGAGGCTAAGACTCTCTTGCATTCAGATTCGGCAGACAATAAAGCATCTCCCGCTTGGGTGGAAGACAGATGGTTGCCTGCTTGGTTTGGAGAGAGTCTAAATATTCTCTATACTTTATTTTCAACCAATTCTTCTGCATTTATTCCCATTTTTTACAATCCAAGTGTCTGGTGATTCTGTTTTATGAGCTTTTCAAAATCTGCTTGATTTCTGCTGGCTTCCTTCACATTTGCACCTTCTTCTATTGGCTTGTAGCTTTCAGATTCCCTTCTCTGGGGATGTGAGAATTAGTCTACATAAACTTCATCTTCCAAATTGTGCTGATTTCTCATGTCCTCTATAGTCTTTTCCTGTGCTTTGTGCTTTTGCCTTTAATTTATCCATACATTTGTATGTTATTATTGCAAATTTGGTCTGAACCTTTCAAGTAAACAGAAATAAGTTATTTCAATCCTTCATAATTAACAGAAGCCTCAGGTTCCTCACATTTGAGATATTAGCTACATATTAAGGTTGTGCAAAAACTCTATGAAACTAAATGAGGCATACGTGCAATCTCCTAATTCTATTTTTTTTACTAAGTTAGTTAATACTCTATCACTGCTTAAATATAGATATTCTCTACCAGCATAGATTAAAATTACTTCTCAAGTCATGGATCATAACTACTCTTTATTTTGTTTGTATTTATTTGGTCTATACCTAATGTAGCTGAATACAAATAGAAAATGCTCAATAAATTCTCCATTAATTAAAAATTTTTGTATCAAAACTTGAAAATGTGACTTTTACACATAAATATGAAAAGATATTGCCTATTTAATAAAGTACAAAACTTCATTTTCACCTACCCACATAATCCAGTGTTAAATGAGTACTTCAGCCAAAATTAAGCAATTTTATTTTTATGTGGCTATGTAATCACAATTTGAATATAAGAAATGACATTTTACCATAAAAGCATTTCTCCAAAAATGGAGCATTGTCTTTTTAATGAAAAACATTCAAATATTTGTCACAAATACTTGTCACAAGATACTCAATGCTTTTATTGGGTGTATGTGTGCACAATTCTCTGTGTGTTGTAATGTCATGTAATTTACTAAAGATTTGTTGAATTTACATATTTATGGTGGGATGATTTTCCAGTCAGTTTATTTTGATAACAGAATCTTTTCTGTTCTGCAGTCTCACTCAGAACAATGTTTTGAACATAGCACACATAAGATTAATGATAAGGAAGATTAGTTTTAGCAAGTTGGTAAAGTAGGAAAACTAAGCCCTCCTTTCTCTGACATAGAACAGCAATTCAGTAGTTACCATGAACAAAATCAGTTATGGATAACCTAGGGGTCCACATAAGAAGCAATAGCAATATAATAGAAGAGAAATTGTAAGAATAACTATCGAGGAAGGGTAAGAAGAACAGTGGCATCTTTACTGCATCATCTTATCTTCCAAGCCAGTACTGTTAGCATGGAGAGAGAATTACCTGGTCCTTGTGTCCCCTTTGAAAACAAAACAAAACATAAAAAGCTCGTGGTATGTAAAACTAGCTTCTCCAGCTTTTCAGGACACTGCCAGAACTATTAGACTCAGTTACACCTCACCCAGATCTCTGTGAATTTATAAGGCAACAGGATACCAGCATACCAAAATGTTTGGAGAATTACAGAGAGATGGAGGAGAAGAAAAAAGCAAAGTAAATATAGTATAGGGGTTAACTTTGTTTTTGGAATTATCTTATAAATACTTTTGGGAAAGTGATCTTACAAAGTCAACTGTTGGAAATTAAAATACACAATCCTTTCTATAAAAAAGTATCTTCTATTTTTATCAAATTTGTATGTTGTTTAAAGATTAAATAACTCTGTAAGGTTATTGTAAAAATTATGGCTATACTGCTTATGATTTCATTTTCTACTCACCAAACTTAACCACTTTCTACCCCATTAACTGAATTTGGAAATGATGAGATTCCATTCTACATTTTTAGGTCAGCTTGAGGAAAGAATACACAGTGAAAAAGACTAGTGTCTTTGATAAATGTGTTAGGAAAACTGCATACGGACATTCAAAACAATAAAATTGGATGTTTTCTTCTATCGTACACAAAAATCATCTCAAAATGAATGAAATATTTGAATGTAAGGCCTGAAACCATACAAATCCAAGAAGAAAACACAGGGAAAAAAATTCACTGATGTTGACCCTAGCACAGATTCTGAAGATATTATTTCAAAAACATAGCCAAGAAAAACAAAATTTAACAACTGGGAAAGCATCAAATTAAAAAGTTTCTGCACAGCAAAGGAAACAGCCAAAATAATGAAAAGACAACCTAAAGAATGGAAGAAAATATTTGCAAATCATTTATCCAATGGAAGTTAATGTTCAAAATGTATGAGGCACTCGACCAAATTAATATCAAACTAAAAAAACCTACACAAATAACCTGATTTAAAACTGGGTAAAAGACCTGAAGACACACTTCTCCAAAAAAAAGACATACAGATGTCCAATGGGTATTTGAAAAAGTTCTCAACATCACTAATTATGAGAGAAACAGAAACCAAACTACATAAGCTGTTAGTGTGGTTCTTATCAAAAAGTCAAATGTTAACAAATGTTGTTAAGGGTCCTTATAAAAGGAGACTCAGTACACTGTCCATAGTTATATTTTGGTACAGATGATATGGAAAATACTATGTGAATCCCTCAAAAAAATGCTAATATAAGATACATGCATATATCCAAAGGGATTGAAACCAGTATGTGGAAGAGATGTCTGCACGCCATGTTCACTGCAGTATTATACATAATGTCAGTGTCCACAAATGAATGCACAGGATTTTTAAAGGTGATATGTATTGAATATAAATATCCTAAGCATCTGTCAAAGGATGGATAAAGAAAATCTGTGTGTGTGTACAATGAGAAAGTATTTAGCCTTTAAAGAGCCTTTTAAGATCAATGAAACAGGTAGGTATTAAATTTTGTAGTCTACAAACATACACTTCCAATATAAATATTTTTGTGTGTGTGTGACAAGCAATTATTTACATTTTTAAATTTTTTTTATTGTTGTGGATTCATTGAGTGTACAAAGAACCAGGTTACATTGATTGCATTTGTTACTTAAAGTCCCTCTTATAATTATGTCCCAATCCCAAAAGGTGTGTCACACACTGTGACCCCCCCACCTCCCACCTTCCCTCTTTCTTCTCTTTCCTTCCTCCATCCCCTGCCTCCTTTCCTCTCTGGGCTCTTACCTTCCCCCACCCTCCTCCCTCCCTGCCTCTCTCTGCTCTTCCCTTACCCCTAGGAGTTGTTGCACATCAATTAAATGAACTTCTGAGTGACCACATCTCTAAGGAATTCAAATGCTATATCACAATCAGGGTAACAGAATGGAAAAGAACTCAGTATGGAAAATGAAGTTGTAAGTCTCAAAAATGATGACTGTATTGGAAAAAAAAAAAAAAAAGACAATGATATCTTTCAGTGCTTCCAATGATGTGAAAAAAAATTGTTCATGAATCTTGGCATTAAAAATATCTGCACTTTTAAATGTCCTAATTTACATAAATTTTAATATTCATATATAACATCAATTATGTGTAACTTTTTGCTGTTAAAGTTTAGGGTGTAGTCATCTAATGTGATAAATTACCATCTGAGGATTGCTTTCGCAGTATCCAAAGGAGCTCCAAAGTTTTGGAGCTTCTTTGTTGTTATGTTCAAGGAATTTAACAATTTCCCCCCATTATCTCTTCCTTGACCCAACTGCCATTCAGCATAAGGTTGTTTCATTTTCATGTCATTGTATGGGGATGAACACTTTTGTTGCAGTTGAGTTCCAACTTAATCACCTTTTGGTCTGAGGAGATACAGGTATAATTTCAATTCTTTTGATTTTGTTGGAATTTGAATTGTGTCCTAGGCTATGATCTATTTTGGAGTATGTTGCATGTGCTGGCAAGAAGAATGTATATTCCTTAGCTTTGGAATGGTGTATTCTGTGTATGTCTATTAAGCCATTTTTCTCTAGGTTCACATTTAAGTCCCTTGTATCTTTGTTTAGTTTCTGTTTAGCAGATATATCTGTCCAGTTCTGCTAGAGGAGTTTTAAAAGCCCTAGATATTATAGTGTTATGGGATATTATATTGCTCAGACCAATCAAGATTTGTTTCATAAATCTGGGATCATTTAACTTGGATGCATAAATATTAAGAATTGAAATCTCCTCTTGTGATATTGATTTCTTGACCAGAAAGAAGTGACCATCTTTGCCTTTCTTAACTTTAGTTGCTTTAAATCCACTTGTATCTGAATGTAAAATTGCGACCCCTCCTTTCTTCTGATTTCCATTTGCCTGAAATAATGTTTTCCATCTCTTTACCTTGAGTCTTGTTTTATCCTTCAAAATTAGATGTTTTTCCAGAAGACAACAGATGGATGGCTTCATGGCTTGTGCTTCTTTATCCAATCAACCAGCCTATGCTTCTTAAGTGGGGAATTCAAGCCAATAACATTTATTGAGAAAATTGGTAAGTGTGGAGGACTTCTATTCCTTTTATTTTGTGAAAGCCTATTGCTTAGTTTTATCCTTTGCATCACTGTGGAAGCTAGATTTTGTCCTTTGGTTTCTGGGTGTTTACTTTCTGGTGGTCCATTATGATATTCAACATGGAGAATAGGTCTAAGTATTTCCTATAGAGGTTGGTCTTGTGGTAAATGTCCTCAGTGTTTGCATATAGCAAAATAATTAATTTCTCTCTCAATTTTGAAGCTTAGCTTAGCAAGATACAGAACTCTGAGCTGAAAATTGTTTTTTTCTCCTAGCTTGGAAAGTTTTAGCTGAGAATTTGCCATGACCATGATGATTCTACCCCTGTAGGTCAATTGCCACTTCTGGCCATTTGTAGATTTTTTTTTTTTGTCTCGACATTCAACAGGTTCATTAAAATGTGTTTTGGAGATGCTCTATTTGTGGTGCTATCACCCAGGTTTCAAAATCCCTCTGAAAAGAGGGTGTCAGAAAATTTATTGAAAATTGAGACGTTTTCATTTATAATATCCTCTAGTAGGGCTTCCATTCCCTTCCATTCTTCACCTTCAGAGATACCTATAATTTGTATGTTTGAATGCTTCGTGAAGTGTCATAATTTTCTGAGTGTATGTTCTGCTTTCCACCCTTTTCTGTCTCTGTAACTATCTGAGTTAGCTAAAGAGTTTTATCCTCTAGCTCTGGGATTCTTTCTTCCTGATAGTTTAATCTGTCATTGACATTTTCTATTGCATCTTAAAGTACATTGCCTATATTTGGCAGAGGTGAGATCTTGCTTTTGCCCAGAATGGTAAGGAGCTCCTGAATTTGAGGGCTCTGCCCAGCTTGGCCCCCAAAAGCCTTGAATTGCTGATTACCACCATTTCTCCTGTCACTCCTTTTCTCTTTCTGTCCTTCTCTCCTTTGCTTCAATTCTTTCCTTTCACCCAGCCTCCCTTTTTTTTTGTCTTTTCTTTTTTCTTACCTTTATCTTTTTAATTGACTATCTGATTGACTCCTTAAATTCTTTAAGCTCTGCCATATCCTTTTTATATTCTTCATATCTTTTATCTAAATTTGGTTCTCTTTTTCCACTTTCTTGTCAATTTCTTTTATTGCCTTTAGCATCCATTTTTTAAATTCCCTTTCTGTCATTTCCATTAATTCTTTATAGGTGGAATCCTTTGTGGTAGCTTCCTCATGATCCCTTGGGGGAATGCTCTGTTTTGGTTTTGCATGTTCACAGAATTTTTCTGTTTTCTTCTTGTTAACTCTCTTCCCTCATGTTTTCCTTTTCACTACCTCCTTTGTCTCAGTGCTTAGGAGTTGAAGTAGCCTTTTGGTATAAGACAAAAAGGAAGAGAAGAGTAAAAATAAAAAAGTAATTTAAACAAAAATAAAAATAAAAAGATGAAAAAAGACAGAAAAGGAAGGCAGGTAAAAGGCAAGAATTGAGGAGAAGGAGTGAAGGACAGAAAGAGAAAAAGAGAGTGACAGGAGAATTGGTGTCAATAAGCAATTCTAGGATTTAGGTGCCAATCTGGGCAGATCCCTCAAATTCCGGAGCTCCTTACTAGCCTGGGCAAAAGCAAGATCCAAACTCTAACAAATAAATAAGAAAAAAAAAGAAGTATGTCACAATGGTGACCTATCAGTACCGTCCTGCCCAAGGAACAAGTTAGAAGGACATCCTAGACTGTGAACTTTTGACCTCCTGAGGCCAATCCAATGCCATGTTTTCTCAGCCAGGCCAAGGCCATGACTCCACAGCACTCAGAATTGGAGAAAACAAAATACAAATAAAAATACAGAAAATTTAAAAATACAACTATATACGATAAAGGAGGTCAAAAGGGATATCTTTGCTGTTTTAAAAGAAATGTATGTTGGAAAGAGGACAAAAGGAGAAAAATATCTACCAAAAGAGAAAAAAAAGGAGAGAGATTAAAAAGGAAAGAAAGATTAAAAGGGACTGAGAAACTAACAAAAAGAGAAGAACACTTGCTATTGATGAATGGAAACATGAAAAAATAAAAATGCAACCACACACACAACACACAAGAACAAACCCAACAACAACAACAACAGCAAAAAAGAAAAAAAAATATTAAATACTGTTTTCCATCCTTTAAACCTGAGTCTTGATTTCTCCTTCAAGGCTAGCTGTGTCTACTGGAGACAGTATATGGATTGCTACTGCTTTTTCAACCAATCAGCCAGCCTTGTGTGCCTCTTTAACAGTGAATTCAGACCATTGAGTTTTACTGAGAGAACTGATAAATGTGGTGGAGTTCTACTCATCTTATTTTGTGAAATTCTGTTGTGTAGTTTTATTCCTTGTACCATTGTGGAACTTATGTTTTTATGTTTTGACTTTTAGCTTCTGGGTGTTACTTTGCTGGTGGTCCATTATGATGGTCAGTGTTTACAATAGGTCTAAGTATTTCCTCTAGAGCTGGTCTTGTGGCAAATTTCCTCAATGTTTATTCTCAAAAGATTTGATTTCTCCATCAATTTTGAAGCTTAGTTTGACAGGATACAGAATACTGGGCTGAAAATTGTTTTGTTTAAGAATATTGAACTTGGATGACCATGCTCTTCTGACTTGGAAAGTGTTAGTTGAAAAATTGTGAAGTCTGCAGCATCCTAATGGCTCTGCCTTGAAGGTCAGTTGGCACTTACTCCTGGCTACTTGCAGAATTTTTTCTGTCTTCTTTACTTTGGATAGGTTCATTACAATGTGTCTGTTTCAGTTGACATTACGTGGATTTCAATATTCATCTGAATGAAGTGTGTTGTGGTGGTTAGTAAAACTTGGAAAGTTTTCATTTATTATAGTCTTCAGTAGGGCTTCCATTCCTTTGGGACAATCTTCTTCCCCTTCAGAAATCCCTATTTTTCATATGTTTGAATGCTTCATGGATTCTCATAGTTCTCTGAGCACTTTTCTCCTTTCTCTCTCTTCTTTTCTGCCTCTTTATCTACCTGAGTTAACTTGAACACTTTATCCTACAGTTCTGAGGTTCTTTCTTCTCCATGGTCTAACCTATTTTTGATATTTTCTACTGAATCTTTACATTCCTTGATTATCTCCTTCATTACCTTAAGTTCTGCCACATTCTTTGTGTATTCTACATATCTCTCATGTAACTTTTGGTTTGGTCTTTCCATTTTCTCATCCATTCCTTTTATTGTCTTCTCGTGCATATTTTAAATTCCCTTTCTGTCCAATCCATTACTTCTTTATAGGTGGAATCTTCTGAAGTAGCTGCCTCATGGTCCCTTGGTGGAGTTCCTTTGTTTTGTTTTTCCATATTGCCCAGTTTTTCTGTTGGTTCCTTCTTCTTGTTTACCTCCTTGTCCTTCTTTTTCCTTCTCACTTCCTTTGTTGGTTCAAATTATCTTGTCTCAGAGCTTAGGTCTTGAAGTAGTCTCAGGGTGAGCAAAGTTAAATTCTTCCTCATGGCCAAAAAAAGGAAAAACAAAGTCCTTGTTTTTGATGACAATATCTTTCAATATTTTACCAGAATACCAGGTGGTGCTGTAATGGTAAAAAAAAAAAAAGTCAACATTTTGAAAAGACAATCAATTTAATGGGAAAAAAACGCAAACCACCTATATGACAAGGCCTTAATATACAAAATGTATAAGAATCTTTTACAACTCAAAGCAACAAGAATAGAATATAATAAAATACAAAAATTCAAATACTTCAATTAAAAATAGGGAAAATACTCGAATAGTTATTTCTTCAAAGAAGACATACAATTACCAGTTATATAAAAGGTGCTCAACTTTCCTAAAAATTAAGAAACTGCTGATAAAAACCAAAAATGTGATATCACCTCATATTTCTTGGTAGAGCTATGCTCAAAATAAGAAAAAACAGTAAGTGTCAGCAACTAACAGAGAAAAGGAGACACAAGGTGTACAGCGTTGGTGGGTGCAGAATGGTGCAGGTGCTATGGAACGGAGTATTGAAGTTCTTCAAAAGTCTTAAAATAGAATTTCCAAATTGAATTGGCAATCTCATTTCTGGATTTATGTCCAAAGATATTTAAATTGGATTCTGGAAGAGATATCTGAGTCACTGTGTTAATTGTAGATCATTCATAATTACCAAGAAATGGAAACAACCTAAATATCCCATGATAAATGAATGAATAAAGAAACTGCGCCTCAAACATATGATAGACTATCATTCACCCTTTTAAAAAAAGGAAATCCTACTCTTTTCAGCAATGTAAGCAGACCTGAAAAAATATGATGCTAAGTTAAATAAGCCAGTTGCTGAGGGACAATTACTGTGTGATTCCTCATATATTAGGTATCTAAAATAACCACACTTATTAAAGCAGAGAATCAGTGGTGCTTGCCAGAAGCTTCGAGAAGTAGTAAATGAGGAATTGATGCTTAGCTGGCATGAAGTTTCATTGATTTCATTGATGCAAGACCAATAAGCTCTAGAGATTTTCTGTATAAAGTGTATCTCTAATTATTAACACGGTATTATGCACTTTAAAATATGTTAAGAGAATAGATCTCATATTAAATGTTCTTCACAAAAACAGAAACCCCCACAAAAGCACTTCAGGAAATTTAGGGATGTGGCAGATATGTTTAGTATGTTCATTGTAGTGATGGTATCTTGATTGTATATATTTGCACAAATTCATTAAAAGATATACATTAAATATTTGCAATTTCTATGACTCAATTATATCTCAATAAAGCTTAAAATAATAGAAGTAAAAATGTTTGACTATTATTCTATGTTCTATCTACTTCATAAATTTTGTTTTCCCCTTAATATATTGGTTTTATTTAGTGCCTCCTATAGACAAATTCACAAATGCACTTAAAAATAGAGCAAAGTTGTCTGTCTTGTCAAAGATCAGATGGCAATAGGAGGATAATTTTACATTGGTGCTTTTTGTTATGATCCAATGGTCTAAATCTCTGCCCATGTGTCATTACCATGCTGTTTGTATTACTATTACATTGTAGAATAACTTGATGTCTGATAAAGTGATGCCCCTCAGTTTGTCCTTTTTGTTTAACATTGCTCTGTCTATTTCTTTCCTTGATCTGTAAAAGATGACATTGGTATTATAATGGAGATCGCATTGAATCTATAGATCACTTTGTGGATTATAGACACTTTAACAATGTTAATTCTACCAATCCATGAGTTTGACATATTTTTTTCCATTTGTTTATGTCCTCTGAGAATTCTTTCTTGGTACCTCATAGTTCTCCCTGTGACATCTTTTACCTCCTTGTTTAAATACACATAGTCTCAGGTATTTTTTTTCCTTTGTTGTTATTGTGAAAAGTATAGAGTCTTTCATTTCACTCTCAGCTTGACTGGTGTTGGTGTATAAGAATGCTATTGATATTTGGATATTGCTTTAGTAACCTGTGACTTTGTTGAATTTATTTACCAATTTGAGGAGTCTCTTAGAAGAATCCTTGAGATTTTCTAGATATAACATTATATCATCAGCAAAGATAATAGTTTGACCTTTTCTGTCTCCATAGGGACACCCTTGATTTTGCTCTTTTCCCTATTTGCTCTGCTAGGACTTCAAACATAATGGTGAATAGAAGTGGTGATAGTGAACAACCTTGTCTACTCAAGATCTAAGCTGGAATGGTCTCAATTTTCCCCACTCAGTGTGATGTTCTTATAAGTTTGTCATATATGGCTTTTATACTTTTGAGATATGCTCCATCTCTGCCTATTATGTTAAGGAATTCTTACTACAAAAGGGTTCTGAATTGTGTCAAATGCTTTCTCTGTATCTATGGAGCTGATTATATAATCTTTGTCTCTGCTTCTATTTATTTAGTGAGTCGTATTTATAGATTAGTATAAGTTGAACCGCCCTTGCATCTCTAGTGGAGTTTTATGTATTGCTGTATTTCATTTGCTAGAACTTTATTGAGAATTTTAAAATCTATATTAATAAGGGATATTTGTCTGTATTTTTCATTTTTGTTGTTGTTGTGTCCTTTCCTGGCTTTGGTATCACAATTATGTTGGCTTTTTAGCATGAGTTGGGGAGGAGTCTTTCATTCTCAACATTAAGAAATTATGTCTGGATTGAAGATACCAGTTCCTCTTTGAAAATCTGGTAAAATTCAGCTATAAAACAATATGGTCTGGAAAATTTTTTCATTGGGAATTTTGTTATTGATGTTTTAATTTCATTACTTGATATTCATCAATTCTGGAGTTCTAATTCTTCTTGATTGAGAATAGGGAGGTTGTGTATTTCCATGAATATGTCAATTTCCTCAAGGTTTTCCAGTTTATGTGCATAAAAGGTTTTATAACATTCATGGAGGAAAATAATCTCTATTCAATAAATGATGCTGGAAAAATTGGATAGCCACATGTAGAAGATTGAAACAGGATTCACACCTTTCACTGGTCACAAAAATTAATTCACAATGGGTAATGGATTTAAACCTAAGCCAGGAAAATGTAAGAATTACAGTAGAAAACATTGGAAAATCTGCATCAGCTTTAGCCCAGGGAAGACATTCAGAAAGAAGACCCTGAAGGCAATCACATCAACAACAAAAATTAATAAATGGGATATTATCAAATTAAAAAGCTTTCCATAGCCAAGGAAATAATTAATAGAGATAGTAGGCAAATTTCAGAATGAGGGAAAACACTTGCATGCTGTATATCCAATAAAGAATCAATAAACATACTATTTAAAGAACTCAAGCAAATTAGAAAGAAAAATATTAAGTAACACATAAAAAAGTGGGCAAAAGACATGAAAAGAAGCTTTTCAAATAGCGATAGACTAATGACCAATAAACATATGAAAAACTACTCAACGTCCTAATAATCATCAGGGAAATGCAAATGAAAACTGCAATGAGGTACCTTCTAAATCCAGGGGAATGTTTTTTTCTTTTTGTTTTGAGACAGAGTCTCACTATGTCACCCTCGGTAGAGTGCTGTTGAGTCACAGCTCACAGCAACCTCAAACTCTTGGGCTTAAGTGATTCTCTTCCTTCAGCCTCCCAAGTATCTGGGACTACGGGTGCCCACCACAATGCCCAGCAATTTTTTGTTGAAGTTGCCATTGTTGTTTAGCTGGTTCAGGCTGGTTTCAAAATAGTCAGCCTTGGTGTATGTGGTTAGCACCATACCCACTGTGCTATGGGCACTGAGCCCAGTGAGAATTATTTTTTTTTATCAAAAACTTCCAAAACAATAGATGCTGGTGTAGATGCAGAGAGAATGGTACATTTATTCACTATTGGTGGGACTGTGAACTAGTACACCCTTTGTGAAAAGTAGTACAAAGATACCCCAAAACACTAAAAATAGACCTGCTATTTAATCTAGCAATCTCATTATTGGATATTTACTCAAAGGAAAAATACTGCAGGAAATATGGTAGAAAAAATAGGATCAAATATTTATTGTAGTACCATCTGTAACTGTACAGATGTGGAATCAACCTAAGTGCCCACCCATCAGTTCAAGAGTAGATTAATACAATGTGGCATATGCATACCATGGAGTAATAGGCAGCTATAAAAAATGGTGAAAAAAAAAAACCTTTGTAACAACTTGGATGGAACTGGAGACTTCTAAGTATTGCAAAAAATGGAAAAACTAACACCATATGCACTCACTATTAAATTGGACCTATCAATTAACATTTGTGTGTGCATTTTGTAGTAAAACTTAACAGAAAGCAAGCAGAGAGGCGGGGCAAGCAGGGGCAGGGCAAATTTATGCCTAATGCGTACAATGTACACTTTCTCAGTGATGGGCCCACTTACAACTTTGACTCAAACCGTACAAAGCAATTCACATAATCAAAATATTTTAAATCACCTAAAATTCTGAAATTAGGAAAAAATAGAATAACATTCAACTTTGAGAAAAATAGCAGAGTAGTTGCATTCTCTGATATGTGATTTATAAAGTAAATAAATCTCCCTCTTTCTGATGGTGTTCATGTGTAATTCTTGTATTGTTTCTGTGATACCAAATACCATATTGGAAATAAATTAAAATGTTTAAATTAATGCCATGAGGCTTCTTTAAAGGTGGAAAATTGTAATGAGTTTGTTTTCATGCATTGTCATGCCAAGCAATGCATTAAACATCTTTTCTTATCTTCCTACTTCTCCTTTTTCTCCTTCTCCTCCTCTTCTTATTTTTCCCCCTCATAAGATGATTTAATCAATATTGATTTGTTTGTATTTGCTGCCAAATTATGAGCTATTTTAATTCTGAAGTTTCAACTGGCTTGAATATTTCCAGTTGTGTATGGTTCTACTAAATACAAAATATAGTAGAACCAATCTGACCATTCAAGTGACTGCAACAAACTGTCAGCATTAATGGGTAATGTAAGAACTTCCTATTTCAATAATGAAACAATATAAGACTTTTTGTTTTTCTTAAACATAAGTTACAATTATATCTTATATAATTATATCTTATATCTTATATACTTTATAAGAGTCGAATAGGGCTTTCACGATTCCTGTTCCCTTAGAATTCTGTTGCTGGCCATCTTTTGCTTTTTGATAGATTCCTTAACGTAGTAGTACAGGTAGCTAATTTGCAGTTAAAATTCTTAGTACAGGTAACTAATTTGCAGTTAACATTCATTCTATCTTGAGAAATATTTTGTCTCATTAAGACAAATTTACATATCTGCAGTGTCCCATATATGTTGGCTTTATATTTAATCTAAAAAAATCCCACTTCTTTTATTTTCAAATCTTTGGCAGGCTACTCAGTCTCGCTGCCAGGTGTTCCTGTGCATTGTTTCTTATGGTCTCTCAATTCACACTTTTACATGTCTACTTTAACAACAGAGTGTAGCACAAATATTCTATCTACTGTCTACGGAAATTGTCTAAATACTTCATGACATTTATCATGTTCCTTAAGGATCATTTTATTCATGGCAAAATTACCTGTAGTTGGGGCAACACCTGTGGCTCAGTGGGTAGGGGACTGGCCCAATATACCGAGGGTGGTGGGTTTGAATCTGGCCCTGGCCAAAATGCAATAAAAAATAGCTCAGCATTGTGGCAGGCACCTGTAGTCCCAGCTACTCAGGAGGCTGAGGCAAGAGAATTGCCTAAGCCCAGGGATTGGAGGTTGTTTGAGTTGTGATGCCATGGCACTTTCCCAAGGGCAATAAAGTGAGATGCTATCTCTTAAAAAAAAAATTACCATTTGTTCCTCCTTTATAATATATCAGGGATGATACTTCAACTTTGTGTATTGCTTTCTTGGAGTTAAATTCGAGATTTTTAGTTTTGACACAACTACAAGATGAACTCTACCTGAAAAATTCAAATAGTTTTGAAACCTAGTTGTTTATAC
The DNA here is from genome assembly GCA_963574575.1 of Galagoides demidoff. Classification (NCBI taxonomy): domain Eukaryota; kingdom Metazoa; phylum Chordata; class Mammalia; order Primates; family Galagidae; genus Galagoides; species Galagoides demidoff. The sequence goes on along the minus strand of CAUYQV010086750.1, from coordinate 26,362 downwards.
CCTCCCACTAACCTGAAATAAAAAAAAAAAACAACTGTCAGTTTATTTTTAAAAATATGATATGAAAATTTACTAAAAAGTATAATTTAGGTGGAGAATGGAAAGTGGAAATGATCCTTGTGAGTTGAATTTTTTTATATTATACACATTTGGGGTATTTTTATTTTAATTTTTTTCATTATTTAAAATTACTTGTTTTTTAAGACTATGAATTACATTTTCATTTCCAGCAGAGTAACTTTTTTATTTATTTTTCTTACATATACATGTGTACATATTATACACATTTTGTCAAACTCAAAATATTTTCTCATGTGAAAAGAGGTCTTGATGTTGGATGTCCATTCAGATATCTGCATAGTTTTAAAATATCCCTGTAAATTTTAACTATGGGTTGGCTAATGCAAAGTACATTTCAATAAAACTCAAAGGAGCAATATAAATATTCTCCATTAAATTAAACAATTATGCTTTTTGTAAGACATTTCTTTCCTCTGTCTGTATCAGTAGGTAGATACAGAAATAAATAATATTTGCCACATCAAATTTTAAAAAGTGTGTGCATCTCAGTAACTATGAAAATTTGTTCAATGCTTCTCTTATAAATAAAATGAGTAAGCATATAATTCTCGCTGAATAAAAGTGCGTAAATATTAACAGAGAAACATGTTAGGGCTGCTCTCCTTCATCCTCCATCCAAACTGAATCTAAGAGGCTCTGAGCCCTCTTCTTTTCCAACCTGGCTGGTTGCTAATTCCAACCAGGCACAGACACAACATGGGCGAATAGATAGACACATTTTCATGGTAGAAATTCAGTGCCTATGTAAAATGCAACACCTCTAGCAGTAACTTGAAGTCTTTACCTTAAATTATAAGACTTTTATTTCTGCAAGTTAAACTTTTAACAATGGTCTTGATTTGATTTTAAATCAATAAAACCATAGTGGAATCATGATGGGGTATATTTGTATGAATTAAATTATTTCTTTGCTTGGCTGATAGAGTCATCTTCTAGAAGACTGGGAATGTAACCAAGGAACTTCAATTTTTACTTAATCTTTACATATAAGAAGTCTGGCCTACTGGAAAATAGTGATGAGAAAAATCTGGGCAAAAACATGACAACTGTATGGGAATAGCCAGAAGTACATTCTATTCTGCAGAAAAGTAGAGTTTTCAAGTTTTAAGAGGTAATGGAATAATTCTGTGGTAACAGAATAAAATAACAAGATTTTAGAAGATTGGAAATGATCTGACATACTAAATAAGAACACCTGGTTCTAGGCATGCTACCTCTCAATGAGACAACCTTTGCATTATCTGTAAAATAAGGATAAGAATCGTGCATTCCAAGGCCTCATTAGGAGGCTTAAATCAAATAAACTATGCAAAATACTTACAGTGGTATCTGAGAAAGGATCTTATTGAGAGATTCTGGCAATAAAGTTCTTCGAATTCAATACATGATAAGTAGAAAAAGGAACATCATAAAAATAAACAATGTAGCAGCTCTGATATTTCTTTAATAAAAATTTATGTTTTTAATATGCAAAAAAGATATTCAGCTATCCAAAACACATCAAGAGAATAAAAACATGATAGTACCATTGTGCTTATTTAAAAACTGGCATTTGTAAAATATAACAATAAGTGAAAGACAATTTAGGAACATAGATATACTCACCACTTTAAGGAAACAAAAGATTACCAGGTATCTAATATGTTTAGTCTAATATGCTTTTTCTCTGTCAATGAGAATAATTTTCAAACTGGAATGTGTTAGTGATTTATAGTTGAGGAACCTCTTCCCTGTGACAAGTCAAGGAAAACATTAAATGAATTAAAATCTCTACACACTGGGGATTATAAACGGGACATGATAAATCATTTAAAGTGTGATTTTGCAATCATTGTTGGCTATCTGTGAAGTATTACAAATAGCAAGATTAGGACCAGAATTTAAAAAACAGGCAAATGCTACTACACTTTTATAAATAGGAAAATGGTATATTTTGGAACCTATAGGTAAAGTGCACTAAATTTTGCCTCTGACAGAATTTGGATATTGTCTGCCGAATGGCTTGAGAGTAAATTTGTAGTTGACAAATAGCCAGGCTGACAAAATTCTAAACCGTGTCTTTAAGTTACTTGTTCTCTAACCTTAGTCAAGATACATCACTGTCTCATTTATAAATTTTCTCACCTAAAATGTGAAAAATTGTATTAGTCACTATGTGTGCTTTCTTTTCACTAGGACACTTGATGAATGTATGACTATGATTCTTCCCTTGGTGTGGGTAAAACATCCAGACAAAACACATTTCATTTTGTGTGCAAATAAAACACAATAAAAATTAAAAGTAGCGTTGTCAAGTGAAAGTAAATCTCTGCTGATGACATTAGCAACATAAGGACTAAGTCTCGTGATTTCCTCTCCTCTCACAGACGCATAGACAGCCACACTCAGGTCAATTCTCCAAGGGATTGAGATTCCTAAAGACCAAGTGACTGAAAAAATATGCAGGTAGAAACTAGAAGGAAAAGACAAGATACACTGGCTCATAAACCTCACCCTGGGCACAGCATCTTACCATTGGGAAGGAATCACCAGCTCCTAGTGTCTCCCTAAGGAGTAAAATGGTTAGAACAGACATGTATCACCCCAACTTTTACATTTGCCCTTGTAACATTTGAATGTTTAATTATATAGCTCTGAAAGTAAAATAAACTGTGAATTTTCAAGTCTCTCTAGTTTAGAAAGAACAGGTGGTTTTAACAGGCATGAAAAGGCTTCAGCTGTTATACCCCTCAGGGTTAGAGAAGAGAGAATGGCTAAAACTCTCAGATAAGGATAGAAGCTCAAGATCTGAAATCTTTTCCAACTGTTTCTGAGTGTGGGGCCTCTGACCAACCTACAGTTGGGAAACGATGTGGCCAGTAAAAGAAGACTATTGGGAATTTGTTGGAAATGGGGTACTTCCTGTTCTTTCTTCCCCAGGTTACTTTAGTAGTAAATTTAGGTCTTCAGATTCTTCCATGAAGGAGTTTTTCCTGGATCTAATGCCCAAACTTTTACAATTTCCATCAGAAGGGACGTGTTTCTAAATTACATAACTCTGAGAGTGAAAGGGCTTGTTTTGGTAATTGGCTCATTTCAACTGGTCTACAACATACAAGAGTGTGGGACATGAAAGAAAGTGTAGGTTCTAAACACAAATGTGTCCCCTCTCAGTGCAGAGCCACGTGTAGATAAACTCCAGCCCTCACCTTTCCCCTGAGGATAGAAGGACTGAAGCCCACATCTCACTTCCCAACTTTCCCAGGTGCATCCTGAGGGTCTGACTTCTATGTCGCAGTAGTTTGAACAAAGACAGTGGCTTTAACAAGTGCAAATGTTTAAGAGGCACCTAGGATGTCTAGCTAAGCTGATTGGTGAAGTGTATCTCCTACACAAAGCCAGTCTAATAAGACTAAGAAAGTAGCTGTCTTATCCAGGGAGATGAAACTATTACAGAGAGTCAAAGAAAATAAAGAAATAGAAAAACACATTCTAAATAAAGAACATGTTACATTTACAGAAAACAATCCTACTAAAATAGAGATATGAGATTTCCCCAATATTAAATTCAAAAGAATGGTTATAAAAATGTTCCCTAAGTCTAGGAGAACAATGCATAAACAAATTGAGAGTTTTAACAAAAATATAGAAAATATAAGCGTAAACAGAAATCATAAACCTAAGGAGGACGATGATGTCACTGGAAAATTCAGTGAAGGGAATTAATAGAAGATTAGATCAAGTGGAATAAAGGATCAGTAAACACAAAATCAGGTCATCAGAAATCATCCAATCTGCACATGAAAAAGCGTGGAACTTTCATGAGATTAACAAGGAGAAATTTTGTAGGACAGAAGGGCGTAGGATGATATAGTCAAAATTTTGAAAGACATGATTTGTAACCAATATAGCATGCCCAACTAAACTGGCCTTCAAAATAAAAAGGAGAAAATGATTTTATCAGACAAACAAAACCCGAGGGATTCTTTCACCTCAAAAATTCCTTACAAGAAATGCTAAAGGGAGCTCTTCAAGTTAAAATAAAAGATTTTGAAACAATACAACAGCATTACAAAGTATGAAACTCATTGGCAAAAAAGAATATATAGGCAAAAAGAATATTTTGTTATTATCATATGTGGTGTTTAAATTAATTGTAATTCTACTATAAAAGTTAAGAGACAAAAGCACTAAAAACAACTATAACTAAATTATGTTAATAGAAGCATAATATTGATAGTTGTAAAAAGTGTTAATAGGAAATAAATTGGAGAGAGGAATGTTAAAAGTAGAGAGTTCTAACATTGAAGGGAAACTTCATTTTCATAGGTCAAAATAGACTATTCTATGTATAAGATATGTTATATAAGCTCCTTGGTTATCAAAAAGTACGTATAGAAGTTATCCAAAATAAAAATGAACACTTAGCAATATAATAAAAACACAAACAAGCACACATAGGCACATCCATGCACACAAAGGAAGATAGCAAGAGAGAAAAATAGAGAAAAAAGGGCAATAAGACAGAGAACAGTTAACAAAATGCCAACAGTAAATCCTTCCTTACCAATAATTACTTTAAATGTAAATGGACCAAACTCCCCAATAAAAAAGCAGAGTAGTTGAATGAGTAAAAACAGGATCCAACTGTATATTTTGTACAAAAAAAAACCCCAAAAAACAAACAAAAAAAAATCACTTTAGGTTGAGCATGATGGCTCACACCTGTAATCCTAGCATTCTGGGAGGCCAAAGTGGGTGGATCGCTTGAACTCAGGTATTAGAGATCAGCTTAGGCAAGAGAAAGACCTCATCTATACTAAACACAGAAAAACTATCCAGGCATGAAAGTGGGTGCCTAATCGCAGCTGTTTGGGAGGCTGAGTCAAGAGTATTGCTTGAGCCAAGAGTTTGAAGTTGCTGTGAGCTACGATGATGTCACAGCACTCTACTCAGGGTGACAGAGTAAGGCTCTGTTTCAAAAAAAAAAAATGACTTTCGTTTCAAGAACACACAAAGGATAAAAATGAAGAGACGAAAAGGGATATTTTATGCAAATGTTAAGTGAAAGAGAGTGGAATATAATTATTACAAATAAAGTAGATCTCAGTAACAATCTGTAGAAATAAAGTCATTACATAATGATAAAAGGGTCACTATAAGAGCAGAGGTAACAATTGTAAACTTGTAAATAAATATGGTATATACACATATGTATACACACATTAGGACATACAAGTAAATATTGACAGATCTGAAAGGAGGAATTGAAGGAAATGCAGAAACAAAAAAATATTTTAACAAAAATACAGAAACTACAAACTGTACAAAACTCTAATATCCAAGTTTCAATAATAGAACATCTAGAAATAAAATCAACAAAGAAAAACTGAATTTGAACAACACTATAGGTCAAATGCCTTTAACAGACATATGTTGAATTTTCACCCAACAGTAAAAGAATCCGCATTTTTTAGGTACCTACAGGACATTTACTAGGATAAATCACATGTAAATTTCAAAATAAATCGAAATAAATTTAAGGTCAAAATCATACTAAATATGTTTTCTATCAAAAAATTAAGAAAATAATCCCATTTATTATAGCATCTTTAACCAAAGAAATGAAACACCAAATGTACTGAAAACTATTAAACATTAATAAAAGAAGTAGAAAAATACACAAATTAAAAGATATTCTGTGCTTATGAATTGGATGACTTAATATTGTATTTTTGTGTGTTGTTTATTTGTTTTTATAATTTTAAAGAGTTTACTTCAGCCAAAGTGAGGACAGCTGCTCTGGAGACACCTTCAAGTTGCCTCAGAGAGTGTTGTATCCAGACTTTGTTACTTAATAAGCAGATTTTGGGATGTGGGGGTGGCGTTTCTTGGTTTTATTTATGTTGTTGTTAATCTTTTTAAAATTTCAGGTTAATGTGAGGGTACAAACAACTCGGTTACAATATTTGAATTTGTTAGGCAGAGTCCCTCTTGTAGTTGTGAACCTCACCCAAGAGATGTGCCCTATAACTTTACCTTGTACCTATTAAGTTGGAGCACACTAATCTCTTTCCCTCTTCATTTCTCTCTCTTTTCTCATTCCCCTCCCCCAGACCTTGAATTGGTTTGAGTTTTTCTCTCATGTGGACATGTATTAGATCATTTGCTGGCTTCATATTAGTACTGAGGACATCGGGCATTTGCTTTTCCATTCTTATATGATTCTTTACTTAGAAGAATGTGCTTCAACTCCATCCAGGTTAATACAACAAATGTAAAGTCACCATCTTTTTGTATGGCAGGATGGTATACCATGGTATACATACACCACAGCTAGTTAATCCATTCCTGGGTTGGTGGGCATTTAGGTTGTTTCCACATCTTGGTGATTGTATATTGAGCTGCAATAGACTATTTAGTGCAAATGTACTCATGATAAGCTGATTTTTTCTTTTGGGTAGATGCCTAGTAAAGGGATTGCAGGATAAAATGGAGGTCTAATTTGAGTTCTTTGAGGATTCTTCTAATCTCGTTCCAGAGAGACTGTATTAGTTTGCTGTACCACCAACAGTATAAAAGTGTTCCTTCTCTCCACATTTTCACCACCATCTGCACCTTTGAGACTTTGTTATGTGGGCTATTCTAGCTGGGGTTAGGTGAGATCTCAGGGTGGTTTTGATTTTCATTTCTCTGATAATTAGGAACAATGAGCGTTTTTCCTTATGTTTGTTATCTGTCTTCCTCAAAGAAAATACTGTTCATATCTGTTGCCCAGTGGTAGCTGGGATTGTTTGATTTTTTTCTTTATTAGTTTGAGTTCTCCTTATATCCTAATTATGAAGCCTTTGCCAGATTTGTAACACAGAGATATCTTTTTCCATTCTGAAGGTTGTTTAATTGTTGTGTCCTTAGCTTTCCAGAAGGCTTTCAGCTTAATTTAGTCCCATTTGTTAATTTTTGTTCATGTTGCAATTGCCACAGGAGTCTTCTTCAGAAAATCATTCCCCAAGTGGGCAGCCTCAAGAGTTTTTCCCACACTTTCTTCTAGGATTTTTACTATTTCAATTGAGTCAATTTTTATAAGCAGTGAAAGGTGTGAGTGTAGTTTTAATCTTTTACATGTGGTTATCCAGTTCTCCCAGCACCATTTATTGAATAGTAATTCTTTGCTCACTATATGCTTTTGTTTTTGTTTATCAAGGTAACTATAAGAGACAATTTTCATCTCTTGGTTTTCTATTATGTTCCATAAGTCTATGTTTCCATTTTTGTGCCAATACCATGCTGTTTTGATCACTGTGGTCTTTTAATGTAATCTAAAGTCTAGTAAAGTTATGCCTCTGGCTTTGTTTTTATTATTAAAAATTTCCTTGGCTATATGTTTTTTTTTTTTTCTGGTTTCATAGGAAACAAAGAATAAATTTTTCCAGTTCTTCAAAGTATAATGTTTGCATTTTAAAGGGGATTGCATTGAATCTGAGATTTTTGTGGGTAGTATAGACATTTTAACAACGTTGATTCTTCTCAGCCAAGAACATGGGATGTTATTCTATTTGTTAAGGTCTTCTTATACTTCTTTTCTTAGGGTTTCATAATTCTCTCTGTACAGGTCCTTCACTTCTTTTGTTAGGTATATTCTTGGGTAACTTTCTTTGAAGTTACTATGAAGGGAATTATATTTGATTAGCTTCTCGACTTGGCTGTTTTTGCAGTATACAAAAGATAGTGATTTGTGGACATCAATTTTATATACTCAGATGTTATTGTATTTTTGATCACTTTCAGGAATCTTGTGGTTGAGTCTCTGGAGTCCTCAAAGTATGAGATTATATCGTCAGCAAAAAAGCAAGAGTTTGGTTTCCTTTGCCCCCATTTAGATGACCTTTATATCCTTTGTCTGATTGCATTAGCTAGAACTTCCAGAACTATGATGAATAGTAGGGTGATACAAAACATTCTTGTCTTTTTCCAATTCTAAGTGGAAAATCTTTCAATTTTACTCCATTTAGTTTGATTTTTGCTGCAGATTTGTAGTAGATGGCTTCAATCAGTTTGAGAAATACGCCACCTATGCCTGTATTCTTAAATGCTCTTGTTAAAAAAGAATGCTGAATTTTATCAAATGCTTTTTTGCATCTATTGAGAGGTCATATGGTCTTTGTTTTTGCTTCTATTCATATTAAACTAAACTTGCATCTGTGGGGTTAAGCCTACTTGATCATGATCTAGAATTTTTTTATATGTAGCTATTATCTCTTGGCTAAGATTTTATTGAGTATTTTGCATCAATATTCATTAGTGAAATTGGTCTGTAGTTCTCCTCTTTGGCTGGGCCCTTTCTTGGTTTTGGTGTCAGGGTGATGTGTGTTTCATTGAATGTATTAGGGGAGGTTCCTTCTTTCTCAATATTTTAAGATGGGTTTTGCATGACAGGTAAAAGCTCACATTTGAAAGTTTGATAGAATTCTCATGTGAAGCCATCTGGTCTCTGGCATTTTTGTTGTCCTGTTGGAGACTTTTTTAAATTATTTCTTCAATCTTAGTGCTTGATATTGGTCTGTTCAAGAGATCTCTTTCTTTCTGGTTAAGTCTAAGGAGGTGGCGTGATTCCAGGTATTGGTCCATTACCTCCACATTGTCATATTTCTGGGTGTAGTGCTTCAGTAGTAGTTGGAGATAATCTTTTGTATTTCTGTGATATCTGTTGTTATTTCCCATTTTTCATTTTTGATTGAGGTTATTAGAAATTTTACTCTTCTGTTTATAGTTAATCTGGCTAATAGTTTATTGTTTTGTTTACCTTTTTGAAAAGGCAACTTTTTGTTATATTAATTTTCTGAATCATTCCTGCATTTTAATTTCATTTATTTGTGATTTCATTTTGGTTATTTCTTTTCTTCTGCTAGGTTTGGAATTGGATTACTCTTCCGTTTCCATTTCCATAAGATGATTCATTAGGTTTTTGATATGCTCTCTTTTGGTATTTCAAATATAGACATCTAATGTAGTAAATTTCCTGCTTAGGACTGCTTTTGTAGCATCCCACAGATTTTGGTAACTTGTAGTTCCTTTGTTGTTTTGTTCAAGGAATTTAACAATTTCCTCCCTTATCTCTTTCTTAAACTGACTGTCATTCAGCATAAGATTGTTTAATTTCCATGCCTTTAGGTGGGGATGAAAATTTTTGTTGGTGTTAGTTTCACTTTTATTGCCTGGTGTACTGACAAGATACAGGCATAATTTAAATTCTTTTGATTTTGCTGAGGTTGATTTGTGTTCTGGGATACTGTATATTTTGGACTATGTTCCATGCACTAGAGAGAATATGTGTTTCTTTGCTTTGAGCTGGTGTGATCTGTATATGTCCAATAAGCCCATTTGTTCTAGGGTTACATTTAAGTCTTTTTTATCTTTGTTTAGTTTCATTTAGAGGATCTGTTCATTTCTGCCAGAAGAGTGTTCAAGTCCACAGCTATTATGGTGCTATAGGATATCATATTGCCCAGACCTATTAAACTCTGTTTCATGAATCTGAGAGCAATTATGTGGAATTCATAAATATCTAGAATTAAAACGTCCTATTGTTGTATAATTCCCATGAGCAGTATGAACTGACCTTGAATATTGTTTAAATGTATATACAACCCCAAGTGATCTATAGATTCAATGCAATTCCTGTCAAATTCTACTGGCATTTTTCACAGAAACTGAACAAAAAAATCTTGCTGTAATATAAACCACAAAAGAGTTAAAAGAAGAGTTAAAACACTTTCAAGAAAGAAAAATAAGCTGGCGGCATTACACTTCCTGATTTCCAATTAGAGTACAAACCATAGTAGTCAAATAGTATGGTACTGGTATTATCAGACATATAAGCCAATGGAACAGAATATAGAGACTCAAAATAAGCCTAAGAATATATACCGGGGCAGTGCCTGTGGCTCAAGGAGTAGGGCGCCAGCCCCGTATACCAGAGGTGGTGGGTTCAAAACCCAGCCCCAGCCAAAAACTACAAAAAAAAAAAAAAAAGGCTCAGTGCCTGTGGCTCAATCAGCTAAGGCACCAGCCACGTACACCTAAGGTGGTGGGTTCAAATCCCCAGACCGGGCCGCAAAAGAACAATGATGGCTGCAACCAAAAAATGGCCGGGCTATGGTCCCAGCTACTTGGGAGGTGGAGGCAGGAGACTCGCTTGAGCCCAGGAGTTGGAGGTTGCTATGAGCTGTGATGCCATGGCACTCTACCCAGGGGGGTAGCTTGAGTCTCCGTCTCAAAAAAAAAAAGAATATATACCCAACCAAATTTTAATAAAGACACCAAAAAGAACAATAAGGAAATGATGGTTTATTTAATAAATTTACTTATGAAAACTGAATATACAGAAGAATAAAATTGGACCCTTACCTCACACTTTACACAAAAATAAATTCAAAGCAGATTAAGGACCCAAATGTTAAGACTAGAACCCATAAAATGCATAGAAGGAAACCTAGGTGAATAACTTTTTGATTTGTATCTTGATGATAATTTTGGGGGATATGACAGCAAAAGCACAGCTAACATAAGTATAATTAAATAAGTAGGATGATCTCAACCTAACATATTTCTGCCCAGGAAAGGAAACAACCAACAAAACAGGAAACCAATCTATGAGAAAAAAATAATTGTGACTCATATCTCTAACAAGAGGTTAATGTCTAAAACATATATGAGACTTACAAAAGCCAATAGAAGAAAGGAAATATAGTCATGCACATTGTGACATTTTGCTCAATGATGGACTGTGTACATGATGGTGGTTCCTAAAGATTATAAAACTGTATTTCTATTGTACCTTTTTATGTTTAAATATGTTTAGATGTACAAATACTTACCATTGTTTTCCAAATGCATACAGTATCCAGTATAAGCACAGGATATGCAGGTTTGTAGCTTAGACACAAATAATACATCTCATAGAGCCTCTATGTGAAGTAGGCTATACCTTCTACGTTTTTGTAACTATATTCTATGATGTTCACTCAAATATAAAATTGCCCAACTATGTGTATCTCACAACCCTGTGATGAAGTTATGGATGACTATATCCCAAATTAAAAATAAATGAGTAAAGGACTTGGATAGATGTTATTTTTTCTTAATAAGATGCACAAATAATGAATGGGAATATGAAAAGGAATATGATTCACTAATCATCTCTGAATTGCAAATCAAAGAAACAATGAGGTATTACTTCACTACTATTAGAACAACTACTATTAAAAAGACAAAAGACATCTGGTATTGGTGAGATTTGAAGAAAAGGGAACCACTGTGAAGGTAAATTTATAAAGTCATTATGAAAGATAGTATAACTTAAAATAATACGAATAGAATTACCATATTACCCACCAATCTTTCTGTCTGATATATGCCCAGAAGAAATGAAGCCTGTACCTCAAAGAGACATCTGTGCCCATTTTGTTCATTGCAGTGATAATTACAATAGCCAAGATAAGGGAAAAAAAAAACCTGTATCTATCAATAGATGAAAGGATAAAGTATGTATGTATTTATACATATATACACACACATATATTCTTATACACATACATATATTACATACATATATAAATGTCTTTTTAATATGAAGGAGATACTGTCATTTATACCAACATAGATGAACCTCTACTCTTATTATTTTAAAAAAGGTATACTATCTTTCATAATGACTTTATAAATTCACCTTACAATACAATGGTTCCCTTTTCTTCAAATCTCATACCAACATGGTGCTAAGTAAAGTAAGCTAGACATAAAGAGACACTGCATGATCTTACTTATGTGTAGAATCTTTGAAAAAAAACTGAAGGGCAGCATCTGTGGCTTAAGGAGTAGGGCGCCAGCCCCATATACTACAGTTGGCAGGTTCGAACCCCACCCTGTCCAAAAACTACCAAAAAAAAAAAAAAAGAAAAAGAAAATAAGTGAAAACACTAAAATAGAGAGTGGAATGGTGGTTCACTGAGACAAAGAAAGGCAGAAAATGGGGAGAGGTAGGTCAAAGTCACAAGCTTGCAGTTATGATAAATAAGTCTAGATATCCAACGTATAGCCAGGGGTCTATAGTTACTATTCTATTGCCCATTGAAAATTTGCTATGAAAATAAAACTTAGTTATTTTTACCACTCACAAAGAAACAAATAATTATGGAAGATAATGGGGATGGAGATTTCTTTACCTTCATTAATATTTCACTGTGCATGTGCACATCAAAATACAATTCTCCTCACAGTCACCATACATAGAGAAAATGGGAAATTGTAAGTAAATTTCTCCTTATTTACAAAATATTCATTACAAAATTTTACAAAATATTAACAAAATATTTTCATGTGTTGACTAATACGTTCAACACACACGAACCACTCATGGTGAACACGTTCCACAATATCCATTGTTATTATTTTTTGTTGGTGTGGCAAGTATTATGTTGTGCCCTTTAAATATATAAAAATGTTCAGAAGAAAACTATACACTTAGAAAATATAAACTATTTTTCTGAATTAGGAAAGGAGTGCTTCTTCAAATGGAGTACTGCTTTTGAAGGAATGTATTGTGTAAGTGGAAGTGGACAGATCACAAAAACATATTGCGTGCTCCCAACCACGACATCAGCAAGAATCTCGAGTCAGACAGAAAGGGCTTTCATTCCAGGCAAGAGTTTTAAAAGTAGAAGAGTTAAGTGGGAAGATAGCTGACTAGAGACATTGACAGATTATTACAGAGGGAAGATAAGAATTTTACATTTACAGGGATGGAGCTTGAACATATCCTACTTAGTAAAGTATCTCAAGAATGAAAGAAAAAATATCCAACGTACTCAGTAGTATTATGAAACCAATTTACAATCACTCACACTTTCACATGAAGAATAGATCATAACTATGGCCCAAGATGAAGGGAAGTCAGATCAAGGGAGGGTGAATGGTGGGATCACACCAATGGTGCATACTGCAAGGGTACATGTTGGATCTATTAGTATAAAGTATAAATGTCTTAACACAATAATTAAGTAAACGAGATGAGGTATATATTAACCAGTGTGATGTAAGCATTCCTAATTCTGTATGAAATCAGCACATTGTACCCCATAAATGCATTAATGTATACATGATCTATGTGTTTATGATTTTAAAAAAATGATAATTATTATGAAGGTCAAAGTTGAAGAGACACACATCAGGAGATCAAAGAGAGAGTTGCCAGAGCCTGCTCGAGACCTCAAGGAGGAGGACTAGGAAGGCTAGAAGGAAGAAGATAGAAGGTAAAGGTGAAAAGTATGGGTGAGGATCAAATCCTGAGAGGCTTGGAATCTAGTGAAAAACTGGGGTGGTTTCCCTCACTTTATTTCACGAGGCTGTGGTGACTAGTGGGCTGCCAAGTGTCTTGGGTTCTTTCCCACCACCATGAGCCCAGGCATGGAAGCAATAATAGTAGAGAGAACTTGCTTGATCCCAGAGCTTGGACATTCCATGTGCCTTCCACCCTGCCCTAAAGAGAGTGTCACAAGAGAGAGGCAGCTTTCTTCCATTCAGATGCTTCTCTGTCGCTCCTTCCCACCCTCTACACCTGGAAAAGCAGTAGAGCTAAGGGTTCGGTCAGCTTCTGCCATTCCCCAGAGGGCACACGGTACAGCTTAAGGTTCCCATGGAGAGCGGGTCCCACCTTTCCCCTTGAGGTTCTGCCACAGACCTGGGTACTCAGTTCAGGAGCTCCTTGCCTCCTGGCATTAATCTCAGCCCAAAACATCAGACAAACAGCACAGTTTTTGTGCCCCTGGACTTGAGCAGGTTGCTAGGGGACACAGAGGTTAGGTCTGGGAGCTATCCAGAAGGGGGACCTGTGTAGGACAGACAAGAATAAGGAACTGGAAAATGGCCCCTGGTAAGATGGAGCAACAGGAGGGCCACAGCCTCACAACTTGTTCAATATGCCACAGTCCCTTGGGAGATAGAGGTAGAAACTTGCACCATAAACTTTATGACACTATAGAAATGGGTGTGAGGTCATAGAAAGCAAACCACCTGCTGCTCAACAATTACTGCATAAATGATTAACATGTGAAACTGAATGACAAACAGGACACACACCATCAAAATTTACAGAATTCTGCCAAAGCAGTCCTAAGGCTTACATCGAAAATACAGAAAAGTCGCAAATTAATACTCTAAGGACAAATTTCAAGGAACCAGAAGAGGAGGAAATCAAGCACAAAGATAGCAGAAAAAAATAAACATCTAAAGTTAGGGAAGAACTAAGTGAAACTAAAAATAAGAAAATAATGCAGAATATCAATGAAAGAAAAAGTTGGTCTTTAAAAAAATACACCTTATTCTAGATTAAACAGGAATACAAGGAAAAGATACAAATAAACTCAACCAGAAACATAGAGAAAATGGACAAATTTTTGGAAACTCACAACCTTCCAAGACTCAATCAGAAAGAAATAGAACTCCTGAATAGACCAATGAGTGCCAAGATTGAAGCAGCAATAAAAATATCTTCCCACAACAACAAAAAAAGGCCCTAGACAAGATGGATTCACAGCCAGATTTTATCAGTCTACAATAAAAAGTTGGTACCTATTCTACAGAAACTACTTCACAACATTCAGAAGGAGGGAATCCTCCCCAACTCATTTTTTGAAGCCAATATCACCCTGATATTAAAGCCAAGAAAAGATGCATACAAAAAGAAAACTATAGGCCAGTATCCCTTATGAATATAGATGCAAAAATCCTCAACAAAATACTAGGATACTGAATTAAACAGCACCTCAAAAGAAATCTATCATGACCAAGTGCACTTCATCCCAGGGAAGCAATGAAGGGATGCAATTATGGTCCAACACCAGTGTATGATAAATGTCATTCACCACATGAACTGCAGTAAACACAAAGATCATTTGATCATCTTAATAGATGCAGAAAAAGCAGTCAACAAAATTCAGTACTCTTTCGTCATAAAAATTGTCAACTAGGCATAAAAGGAACATATCTCCAAATTGTAAAAGCCATACATGAAAACTCACAGCCAACATCATTCTGAATGGGGAAAGAATTTGAAAACATTCCCACAAAGAAGTGGAACAAACAAGGATGCCTATTGGTGCCACTTCCATTCAACATAGTGCCCAAAGTCCTAGCCTGAATAATCAGACAAGAGGTCTGATTAAGGGTATAATTAAGGGTATCCAAGTCAGAAACAAGAGGTCAAACTATTTGTTTTTGCTGATGATATGATCGTGTATCCAGAAACCCACAACAAGCTCCCCAAGAGGCTTCAGAATTAATAAATAATTCAGCAAAGAATTAGGATACAAAATCAATGTATACAAATCACTAGCATCCCTGTACTCCAATAACAATCAAGCTGAGAGTCAAATCAAAGACACAATACTATTTACAATAGCTACAAAGAAAATAAAACACCTGGAACATACTCAGCCAAGGTTAAAGATCTCTTCAAGAAGAACTATGAAAACCTGAGGAAAGGATTTGCAGTTCATACAAATAAACAGAAAAAAAAATGCTCATGGATTGGTAGAATCAGCATTGTTAAAATGTTCATACTACCAAAATAAATCAGTTCAATGTATTCCCCATCAAAATACCAATGTCTTATTCCACAGATCTAATAAAAAAAGTTGTGTGCTTTGTCTGGAACCAGAAAAGATACTGAATGTGCAAAGAAATATTAAGCAAAGGGAACAAATCTGAAGACCTCACATTATGTGACTTCAAAATGAATTTTTAAGTTATCTCTTTTTCCCAGGATCATAGTTCAAAATAGTCAGTGTATTTGTGTGGATGGACTTTTATTTTTCTGTGATAAATTTCTGGAATCTCTGAGTCATAGATCATCAAAGTGAAATAGAGGTAAATGAGAAGAAATATTTTATTCAAGATTTATGCAATAGATGGTATAGATTGAACTCAATTCCACTGAAACAAAAGGGTTGTCAAGTGCAGTGTTAAGCTGGTAGAAAAGAAGTAGAGGACATCGGGAGCAAGGTTGGTCAATGTGTTTAGAGCATATGCATCTGCTAATTGGCACTTATCAGAGTTAAGCTCCCACTCTTCCACAGAGATCACAGGAGATAATGGCACTCTCTGTCAATGATGGCTTTTCCATCATTGAGAATGACATTCCCTGAGTTCTAAAACTAGCAAGAAAAAGTCTGGGAGAATTTACATCTCAAAGAAGCAGAGACTGAATTTAAAATATAAAGTTTTCTTGGGTAAATTCTCTAACAAAAGGGAGTTTGGGAAATTATATCAAGAAGAACATCGTCTGATATCCAGACAAGATGATGGGAATGTTAGTGCTTTTCTTGCTCAACACTAAGTGTGTGATCACTTTTATAAGAACCTGCTAGATTGGTTTTGAACATCATCATATCCCCTCCCTTTTTTATACCTTTTGAAAAAAATTCCCCTGTGTTATTCCCTGAACTAAAAATCATTCCTTAGCAGGAGGAAGGATAAACAAATTTGGGTAAAACTAAACAATGGAATAATGTTCACCAGGAAAAAGAACTAACTGTCAATACATATACGACCCTAATAAACATACTGATTAAAAGAAGCCACATAGAAAAGACTGCTTCTATATCATTCTGCTTATGTCTAAAAAGACAGGTCACAGTGGCTCTGACCTGTAATCCCAGGACTCAGGGAGGCTGAGGCAGGGGGATTGTTTGAGCTCAGGAGTTCAAGACCAGCCTGAACAAGAGCAAGACCCTGCCTCTACTAAAAACAGAAAACTAGCTAGGTGTTGGATGATTAGTTTCATGTTTCAATTTGGCCAGGCTTTTGAACCCAGTAATTTGGTCAAAGACCAGCCTAGATGTTGACAGAAAGCTTTTTTTCCAGATGTGATTAACATCTAAATCAACAGGAGTGGAGGAAAGCAGATGATACTTAGTGTAGTAGCTTCATGCAATTGGTTGTGGCCTTTAACAAAAAAGACTAAAGAGAAAGTGATTTTGCCTCTAGCTTCTGTTTAGACTCAGGATTTCAACATCAACTTTTGTGGAAATTTCCAATCTAAAGCTTATCTCTGACGTTATCGGACTCGCCAGACTCACTATCACATGAGCCAATTTCTTAAAATAAATCTCTCTTTTAATAGACATATCAACTCTACCTTATAAGGCTGTTCTTGGTCTGTAGCACAATGCCAAATAGGAAAGGAACAATAAATAGTGGCTTCCATGACATATCTACCAGAAGGTTTCCACTCATAACCTTCTGAATCCATTAAAGGATAAACATTAAGAGTTATATGATAAAGAGAACTACATGTGTCAGAACAAAATCTTACTTCTAACATATAGAATTTATTATTTTGATTTGAACTAACCCTCTAAAAATCATACTTGAGTACTTCAGAGGATTTATGTAACAAATATCCTCTTAAACTTGAGCAAAAAATAATCAGTTCAATTGTTTTCATTGTAGTCCCCTAGACACTTTTTTCCCCCAGCAAGTCTCTGAAAGTTTAATATTATACCATAACAATATATAGTATAATATTAGCCACCTTTTAGACCATAAGATTGTAAAATCCACTCCATGGCGTTTCAGTGCATGAAGGTACTTTCAGAGTGTTTTATGTAGCGTAATCCATTTCCTAAAACTTGCCGTGCCCCTTGTTTTATGAGGTTCTGCAAAGATGACAGATGTTCCTTAATGTCTCACCCTGGGAATTCTCCCTGAAATAAAGTTATCTACATAGGAAACGATGAATATAGATTCAGTTGTTTAGAGGTTGAAAATCCTCCAATTATAACACTATTTATTATGAGGTTCACAAAAATATTTGCACTAAAACAAAATATACTAAAGTTAAGATGAGGAACTCAAGCTGTCTCTTAATTGTCATGCAAAAGGTTACTGCAAAACTGTTTTTCAATGCATAGATGTTAAATGTCAGACTGCCTGTGTAGGGATAATTTGGAGAGATTGCTCATATACAGATTTCTCCATTTTAGCCATCCTTACTGGTGAAAATTCACAGAATACACGGGGAGAAAGCCCCCTAAATTTCAATGTAATAATAGAATTGAATTTCTCATATGCTTGTAGTTTGACAGGACCACACAGGTGTGAGTTTAAACATTTGAAAATTCCTCAAAATCAATTGTAAGCAAGTGATATAAAAACATAATTGAGTAAAAGGGCTATTTGACTTTAAATGTTGAGTTGTCTGCTATATTTTTAATAAAAAACATGGTAACTCAGAATGTTGTATGTATTTTTGTAAATACATGGTTACAGAAAAATCATTTATCTTAAAAGAAGCAGTAAGGTTATACAAACTTATCACATTTATGTGAATAGATTTTGACTTAAGGCAAACCTACATCCCCAACATAAGTATGCTTTCTTTTGGAGCTTATAGAAAAAAATGTGTTAGTATTTCAGAATCAACAAATAAGCAATTAAGTTAAATATTTGACAATTTTGATGGGATTGTATACCTTCCCTGCAGCATTTAATTTTTTTATATAATATTAATTTTGTCTAAATGATTAGCTATTTATACCTCAGAACTAAAACAAAAGGAAAAATATGATTCAATGTCAAGTTTATGGGGAAGTAAAATTTTCCTTTTCCTTTTTAAAATCTCCTTTTTCTTAGTTCACACAATAGACAAAGAAGCTAAAATTCATTTTAGTTTATCTAATGTTTATTGCATACCTACTATTGACTAGCTACTGTTTATGAGTATAGTATCTGTCACACAGATTAATAAAATCCTTTTGTTGAAGAGATTTAAAAAATCAATTTAAAATATTTATTCTAACTTAAATTAACAATTCCATTGACTCCTGCATTACTTTAGAATTATGTTCACTCACAGATTACAAGGATCCTTAGTTCCTTATTTTTGCTTTAACAAATGATCACAAATTAATAGACTAAAACAATTTAAACTTATTTTCTTAAAGTTCTGGTGATCCAAAGGCTAGATCAGTTTCCCTGGGTCAAGGTCAAGGTCAAGGTATTGTCAGAGCTTTTAGAGGTTCTCAGGAAGAGTCAGTTTCCTTGCTTTTTTTTTTTTTAATTTCTACTACAGCAATATTTCTTAGCTTACAAGTTCTTCTCCAGGCTTTAAAACCAGCTGCTTCAACATAGCATCTATGTTCTCAAATCTCTCTTTGCCTCACTCTTTTAAGAATACTGATGGAATTGGGCCCCCACTTAGATAATACAAAAAGTCTTTCGATCTCAAGATCTTTAATTTAATCACAGCTTCAAAGTTACTTTTGCCTTGTAAAGATTAGGTCTCGGTTAAGTTTTGAAGTCATTTTCACCCCACCACACACCCCTAAAACAGTAACATAAACCAAAATATAGGTGCATTTTTCCTGCCTGTAAAGCATGGTGTAGAAGATAGAGGGTAGAATGAACGCACTACAGTGTTGTCAGGAAAACTGGATCATCGGAGCTTTCTTCTGTATCATTCCTGGGTATGACCCTCTTCCAAGTGCCTGTAAGATGGACTTGGGCACTCTAGCCACTGAACCTGTATCTTAGTCATTAGGAAGAAGAAAGGGCAGAAAAACAAAGCCATACAAATCTGCTGTCTCCTTCTCTTTGGAAAACAGTTCCAGAAATTCCACCCTCAGGGACCTCAGTCACTTCTCATTGATTAGATCTCAGTCACATGTTCCTGTCCACCAATCTAGGAGATGTGCATTACAATTGTTTAGCTAAATCCATCATTACCCTTATGAAACTGGGTGCAGAAAGGAGAAAATGAGATTTACGTACTAGGATGTGCTGTTATACATCAGGATATATTTATTAATAAATTTATATTTATTTTTATAGGCTATTTTAATAAACATATTTTCTGCGTATCTATAAAGAAAATGCATACATTATTAGGCGAGTCATTGTATTGAGATGGCCACCTAGGCCCTGCACTACCCATCAGACCCGGGGTGTGAGACGGGATAAGAACTTACTGAACTTACTGCTTGTATTACTATTACGAAAAGTTGTTTGCTTATCTGCTAAGTGCAAATTCAAAGTCTGCTTCTAAGAAAGTTAGTTACCTAACCACTGCTTCCTTGCTTGTTTGCATCGACCAGCCCTATAAAATCCCCAAGCCAATGCTGCTCTCTCAGTTTTTCTGAGACTGTAGAGACAGTCACCAGCCGGCTAATGAAAGACTCCATTTGGACACTTAAATTGGCCCTGTGGTCCTGTCTCCATAACAGTATCATCCCTTCATAAGACCATTGTTTTCACAGTGAAATGCAAACTCTTGCTATTGAAATGCATCATTGTTAAAAGTAGGGGCTCTTTTTTTTTTTTTTGTCTG
The DNA here is from genome assembly GCA_963574575.1 of Galagoides demidoff. Taxonomy (NCBI): domain Eukaryota; kingdom Metazoa; phylum Chordata; class Mammalia; order Primates; family Galagidae; genus Galagoides; species Galagoides demidoff. Next base: position 5,919 of record CAUYQV010086750.1, on the reverse strand, counting down.
ACAAAAAAAAAAAAAAGAATGGCTATGTGGTTTATGCTATTTCAGAAATATAAAGCAGTTGTCACAGTGTCATGCGATGCAGTACACAAGCACTGAGATTAGAATTAGCCAGGGCTGGGAATGAAAATGTTGCAAGAACTGTACATGAAGAGGACTCACTTTACTTGTCCTTCTGAAAAACGAGAGATTTATTTCTGGCAATATTTCTGGCAGAAATTGGAAACAGTCTATCTGATGTAGCTTTGCCTCCTAATTAGGTAGTGAAAACCTGAGTAACCAATTCCAACCTAGGTACATATTGAGAAATTTCCAGTATATTTCATTTTTTCCCACTCAATTTGTACTACTAAATTGAAAACATGTTAATAAATTATGTTCTAAAGAAATAAAATGAAGAGGGAGGTGCCTGTGGCTCAGTGGGTAGGGCACTACCCCATACACCGAGGGTGGTAGGTTCAAACCCAGCCCTGGCCAACCTGCAAAAAAAAAAAAGAAATGAAATAAGTTATGGAAAATTAAAAAATATCATTTCTTAAGGTCTAGTTTATTCTTTTAAAATATTCGGAAACAATTTTGCCCTGTTCACTTCTCACTGCTATTTGTCGTGAATGAGAAAGCAGAAGATGCTCTTGGTTTTATATTTTTAGCCTTCTTCAGCTGTTTACACTAAAAATTGCAGCTACACAGAATTGCTTCCCTGGGGCCCAAACCATCTATTGTTTTGCTTTGAGGTTTCCAACATCAGAGGTAACTTTGAAGTGTTCATCTAAGTGCCTCGCGCTCAGTCACGACGCTGCTCTCTCTGTGTGTCCAACTCTGTCCTCCCGCTCTTCCCTCTCACTTGCTGGTCCCTTTCAGGCCCCTTGGTGACATCAGTTTCTCCGACTCTCCTTAAATGTTGATGGTTATCAGTTATTTTCTGTTCTCTGTACTTGCTCTCGCTGGGAGATTTCATTGTCATTGTCTGGTTTATGACTTTCAAAGTTGTATGCCCAGCCTGGATCTCTCCTGTGAGCTCCAGTCCTGTAGTTTAACTGCTTATTGAAGTTTTCCACTCAAATGCCCAACAGATGCTTATAGCAAAGCCTGTTCAAAACTGACATTTCCCCCACTTCCCACAAATCTACCCTTTCACTCGGGTTTCTTCTATTGGTGAAAGGCACCGTCCTCCATTCATGGCTGAGACCAGCCACAAAGCACCACTGTGTGTTTTCTGACTTGTGTCCATCACATCCACCTCAGCCATCTCAATCATTATGCCCTATAGACTCTCACTGCAAAATATCTCTAGAATCCCTCCACTCTACACATCCAACCCCCCATGGATACTCACATCAGGACTACTCTGATTCTTCTTCTGAACTAACCCAAACCTTTGCACCTGGCTTGGAGATTTTTCTGAACTGGGGTATGATCTCTCCAGGCCATCCCTACATTGCAGAGTACTTGTCTAAAAATTTGCATCTGACCATGTTCCTCCTTCTTAAAAACTCTTGAGTTAAAGTTCAGTTTCCTTTGGATGACTAGAAAAGTTCTCTCTGATTAAGGTTCTATTTGTCTCACTGGGACACATCATTCTTTCCATTCTATGCCCCAGATTTATTAAACATTCTCTTTTTTTTTAAATTTCCTGAAAACGCCATGTCCTCTCCTAATTTTAGGTATCTAATTAAATAAGCACAAAATCTGTTCTTGCTACCTACAACCTTCCTTAATTGAAACCTGTACTAATGCTCTGCGCCTTAGTTAGACTGTTTCGTCCCTCCCTAATTCTCTGTTTGGTAACAATAACACACACCCGCACACACACTCACTCCTGTGTGTGCACCCCACTATGCGACCTACTCTAGTAATGTTTCTTTTTTTTTTTTTTTTGTTCTTCCCTCAGGCATGAACATTCAAACATTATCTATATGCATATATAAATGAATACAATAAAGTTTGCTTTTTAAAGATGACTAATTTCTGTTTTAATTTCCAAAAAGTTGATTTTGAAAATTATACCGAGTCCCTAGAGCTGAGATGCATATGGCAGAACAGGGATCGTGATGAAGGGCTCTGACAGCACTACTCTGTCCTCTCCCTTAAAACTGGCGCCCAAAGAGGGAAGGGCTGACACTTACTACACTCATGGCTTGCTTGATGTAGTAAATGCTGACAATGGCCTTGAATGTGTCTTGTTTGTTTTTTTTTTTTTAATTTTTAACTACTCCACAGGGTCAGAAAACTCGATTTTGGTTAATTCATCAAGTCTAAATACATTTTATTCCTTTTCTTCATGGTCCACAAAGATTTTTGAATTGTGTTTGAGCCTTCTTTGTATGATTGCTTGATTCAGTCCTCAATAATTTGAAATAAATAAGGCAAGAGAAAAGATTAAATATGTAAAAAGAGAGTAAAGCAGGGCAAAAATAGATTAAGTCCAAGCATGGTAGTAAAAGGGAAAATTCTTTTTGTGGTGCAAACATTTTAGTTCACGGAGTTAAATATGATTATTTTTACATTCCCCAAACTTGTTCACTCACTATCTTCAACTAAAGAACACCACCAAGAGCAGAATAATGACATTAACAATTAATTCAACTAAGGAAAAAACCTCAAAGCATTCTAGTACTAATGCTTAAAATTTGATAAAAATAAATATTTATATACTCTTTACACAAAGTAGTTTACAAAAGAAAAAAATAGTGGCTGCATCAGACACTTCCTTAGCCAAGGGATCAATGTTAGCATTACCACTGATGGGAGAGTTAATTGTGTCCTATCTAATGGGTGGAATGAGAAGGATGCATCATTATTTCTATGATATTCTGCCAAAAACACACTACCAGAATTGAATCATGAGGAAACATCAAACAAACCCAAACTGAGGCCCATTCTTTAAAGTAACTTCTGGTCATTCCAAAAGTTTCAAGGTCATGAATGTCAACGCAAGACTGTGGAATTGTTCCAGAATTAAGCAAACTAGAGAGACACATAAGTAAACGTACCACTGTAACACATTATCTTGAATTGGATCATTTTACTATAAAGGATATTATCATAATAATAACCAAATCCTAAACTGTGACAATAAATAAGAAAATCATAACAGATAGCTGTTTATTTCCCACTTCTCATGTAGATAGTTTGATTATGCAAAGAACATCCTTTTTTTTTTTTTTACTGTAGAAAATAATCACTAATGGCTTCAAGGTGATGGGACAGCTGTCAGCAGCTTACTCTCAAATATTGTAGGAAAAGCAAAAATTGTGTCTTATTTTTTCTTGCTATTTTACTATAAATTTGAAATTACCACAAAATAAAAATAAAATATAGAATGCAGAAAAATAATTAAAGGGTGTTTTGTCACTAGATATATTTGAATACAATTCTCACTCCATCTTTTAAGAACTGTGGGACCTTAAAATAATTTACCTAAACTCTGTCTGTTTTATAAGAAAGTATCTCCCAATTCACAGCATTATTTTGCTAATTAAATTAGATAATGTATGTTATATAAATAGCAACTTAATATATAATATTTTAGGAATTCACTAAGTATCGCTTGTCAACTCAAAATATCACAATAAAATTTTACTCTTTATATATTAATAAAAATAAATGTTATTCACTCATGTATATTTCTCTCTGCTTTTCATTCTCTTATATCTTCCTAAACTTGCAAAATCTGCCTCCTTTCTATTTTCTAGAATGCCATATTAAGTTTACATAACACCATCCTAACAGCACAAAAGTAAATGTTTTCGGCGATTGTCCACATGCAAAGACTATCCACTATATTTTAGTAGAGCGCCATGTTGCTTTTTTATTCAGTATGAACTCCTATTTTATTAATTAATTAATATTTCATTATTTTAGTGCCTCTCATTTTTGTAATGTACAAAGAGTCATGTATGATATTTAAAATATTTCTACTGTGACTCAAGTTATTTGTGGCTGCTAGTCAATAAAATAGAGTTCAAGAAAATTAAATTCTTAAGTACGATCTTGGTTTCTAAATTTCTCTTTTGAATGAGAGTAAAAATAGTGCATCTCAAATTTGTCTCCACATTCACCTCACCTGTCAGGTTAATAAAGATTCCCATATTCACACAGCACCCAAGAGTGTAACATAATTGTCCCGGCCGATGCATGAGCATTGTCATGTCTTTAAACAGCCGAAGAAAGAGATGTGGACACAAACAGAGTTAAGAGATATTGAGCTAGAGATGTTCGTAATGACAGTCACTCAAGGTACTGCTTTCTGTTCTGACATCTAAGTGTGAGAATAATTAGCCAAAGGATATTTATAAATCAGCAATAAATCTCTTATTCTTGGTGAATTAATAGCACCATTTTGGGGGTTTTTTTTGCAGTTTTTGGCCAGGGTTGGGTTTTAACCCACCACCACTGGTAATTGGGGCCGGCGCCCTGCTCCTTGGGCCAAAGGCATCGCCCAATAGCACCATTTTTAATACAAGGGGGTTAATAATAATATGATCATTAAGTGTATAAGCGTGTTATGTAAAACATTGGTTCAGAAAGGTTGACATTTTGTACTCTAGACAAGAAGAGCTCCCTATCAAGTTCTGTGCAAAAGTTATAAAATTCAGACACATTCATTCTGTGAAATTCCTTGTAAGTCCTCATTTTTGTCAGAACCTAGCACTGACAAAAAGGGTACAGAACATTCCATAGAACTTAGAGCTTATTATATGCTGACATACTAGCTCAATACATTATTCTTGATTTATGATAGACTAAATGCTCACTTTGTTTCATAAAATTTCAGTCTCTGGTGACATAGATATTATTTATTTTTGTGAGTCTGTCTACACACCACTATACAGTCCTTTAATTGATTTAAACATAGTCCTCAAAGTCAGAATTCGGATTAGAGACTTGTCTATGACCCTGTGCCTACTCTAGGTCAAGTCTACTGAATCAATGAATGAGGAACTCAAATGACCATACACGTTTTTAGTTCACCAACTTATAAATATGGTTTTTTTCTCAGTTATCTCAGCTGATATATACTATATTTTACATTTTTCTCTATAAAATCTGTTCAAATGGATTCACAATCTTTTAATATAGAAAGATAGCAAGACAAGTTTTTGAGACTATGGCTAACAAGTTGTAGCTGAATGTACATATCTTGAAAATGTATTACAGCATGAGCTGCCTTAACAGACGGGTTTACATGCATAAAATAATGCTTAAATGAATTCCTCTGTATTAGCTGCGCTGCACTCATCAGTGGACAAAAACCATTCCACTTAATAGGTACCCTTTGTATCTATGGGTATAAAAATGGGTAAATATGTGTTATAAACAGAACCTCTTCGGAACACATAGTTAAGCCCCTGTGTTCTTAGTTTTCTTTTGATGTTAACGTCTCTCCCACCTTGCTTCTCTCTGGAGGTGGCTGACTTGGTCAGTTCCATTGCCTCGCAGCCTTTGGGTTTATGCCTTTCCTTGTCCTTGGCATTCTCTTTGCCTCTTTATGATAACGAGGATAATCCTTTCTTCAGTGGGCTCCTGTGGGACTGTAGTACCAAGGCTCTCAATAAAAATTAACAGTTCAACAATTTTTATTGAGTCTTGATTGAACAGCCCCTAGAGAGCCAAGCACAGAAACGAAGAGAGAGGGAAAAGTCGTCAAGAGCTGTAACAGCCTCCGTCTGAGGACGAGGGACAGCACTGGTCCAACAGCACTGGCAATGTTTAAAATTTAATAGCTTGGCATCAGTGCACATCTCCTGGTGCCAAATAATGAGGCACAGAGAACAGAAATAAAAGTCGTACTGAAATTACGTTTTTCTCTTCTTATTATGAAACTCCTGAAATTATAACAGAATTGTGAATGGCCAAAGGCAATGCTTTTTTCTTTCTTTTAAGTGAAATTTTAAGTTTCAAAAAAAAAAAAAAAAGAGA
>CAUYQV010086749.1:0-11735 GCA_963574575.1 Galagoides demidoff | reverse complement strand
TAGTAACACTATTAAATATTACTATAAATAATATTTTAGTGAAAATTGTATCTATAAAATCAAGTAAAAATATAATGAGAAGAATGGCATCATTTTATATTTTGGAACTTCCTTTAATGTCTGGCTTCATAGAATCCAGTTGGACTCTATATCTGCTTCTGTGTTCAATGTTTTGTGATAACACACACCACACACCTTGTAGCCTTGAGAGCAAATCACTGTACACCAGGGTAGTGCCAGTGGCTCAAAGTAGTAGGGCGCTAGCCTCATATGTTGGAGGTGACAGGTTCAAACCCAGCCCCAGCCAAAAACTGAAAAAAAAAAAATCATTGTACACCTAGGAGAGAGTCAAAGGGAAAGAAGAAAATGATATCTTAATATTGTTACAGAGCTTTGACACAAAAGATTACACTTTGAGAACTGTTGTTTTGAATTAAATTTGTACATCAAACTTTTGTTTCCTAAACTTCAGGTGTTCTCATTAAGGTAAATAAATAACTTGCATATTTTTTTGGCCTGTATTTATGTTCACTCTATCCATTTTGATTATTTTTTTCCAGTTCAGTTGTTCCTGTTTGCTGAGGCCATTTTTAAATAACTGTTAAATGTTATTAAATTAAATGCTTTTAAGATAGTCTCGGCCAGTCCTAGTGGCTCACACTAGTAATCTCAGCACTTTGGGAGGTCCCAGCAAGGAAATCACTTGAGGCCAGAAGTTTGAAGCCAACCTGGGCAGCATAGCAAGACCCTGTCTCTATAAATCTTTTTTTAAATTTCAGAATATCATGGGGATCCGGATGTTTTCATTATGTAAATTGCTTTCATACAGTTTGAGTCAAAGTTATAAGTGTGCCCATCACTCAGATAGTGTGCATTGTGCCCATTAGAAGAGAATTTACCCATTTCCTTTCTCTCCCATTTGCTTGGTTTCCAATGAATGTTATTTCCATATGTGCAAGAGTGTTGATGGATTAGTTCCAATTTAGTAGTGAGTTCACATGGTGCTTGTTTTTTCATTCTTGTGATACTTCACTTGGAAGAATGGTGTCCAGTTCCATCCAGGTTAATACAATTTTTTTTTTTTTTTAATTAGCTGGGTATAGTGGAATGTGCTTGTAGTCCTAGTTACTCAGCAGGCTGAAGTAGAAGCATTGTTAGAGCCCAGAAATTTTGAGTATAAAGTAAGCTATGATTGCTCTGCTGTACTCCAGTCTAGGAGACAAAGCAAGACCCCTGTCAGAAAGAAAGAAAAGAAAGAAAGAGAGAAAAAGGGAAAGAGAGAGAGAAAAAAAGAAAAAAAGAAAAAAAGAAAGAAGGTCTTAATACTTGAAGTTGCCATAAAGACGAAATAAACCTTAACTGGAATTCACTCATTCACCCATTCAACAAATTCTTTTATCAGGTACCTGACTCTGTTTTAGGTTTTGAGCTACATCTAGGAACAAAAATAGACAAAAGTCTCTGCTCTCATGGTGACAAAAGTCCCTGCCGTAAGTGAGAGATGCACACAGTAAAGAAAAAAATATATATACATATATATTTTATGTTCACAGATGATAAGTGCTGTGGAAAAAGACAAATTGGAGCCTGGCAAGGGAGACACAATGTGCATTTTTGTGGAAAGTTGAAATTTCACCCTGGATTGTAAGAGTCCTTTTGAGAAGGTAACAACTACACAAAGGCTAGAAGAAGGTTCAGCAGTTACCTGTGCAGATATCTGAGGGAAGAACGTTCCATGGAGAAGGAGAAGGAGAAGCAGGGCAGGGGTCTGAAGTAGGGCATACACCTAGGGACTGGGGCACAGCGGTGGGACCTGTGCACTAGAGCACAGTAGGACAGGATCCTCATGGAGTCTGAGCTACAGGCCACCAGATCATCTCAGATGTTGTCAGTTCCAGTCTTGGTTATGAACTTGAGCTTCAAGAACTTGCACAAATTGTGTAATTAAGGGAGCATTAGTATCTTTGATTGTAAAATTAAGAAATTGCACTGGATAATGCCCACAGATTCTATAATTCTATAATTCTAAGGCATTTGACATGCAAATAAATAAGTGCAGGGCAACTATCAAAATCTAAAATTACTAAGCATAAAACTGACGTTTCAAGGAGACTATATTTCAGTGAGTATAAATTTTAAAATGTGCAAATCAGAAAGTTAGCAAGTGATGGCCCAGGAATCTGAATAGTTAAAAAAAAAATAAAGTCCAGTCTGTACACAGAAAGCAAATAAATAACTGAGATCAAACTCAGAACATTGGCTGATTTTAGCCCAGGTCAGTGTTCTTGTTTCGGATAAGTCCTTCTCTGCCTGGGCTGAAGCTACTGATGCAGCTATGAGGACGCATCTATCTTTTTGTTTTTACCATAGATAGAATCTTATGTCCTATTTTGTATCTTAAAATATAATGTTATGTCTTAAAAAAAAACTAAGGGCTGAATAATACTAGGTATTTTTTAAAAAATGAATTTAAAGTCATGTTTATTGGTTAAGCCTTAACTGGCTTCTGAAATAGCAGATTGTTGGCAAACTATTAGGTTTTCATCAGGCAAGTCAGACAAGACTCTTGGGTCAGAAAAAAAATCTATAAAGAGGAGGATACACAAGCGTATTTATTGTTAATGATCACTATGATTAATGATTGCTTTTAGATGCCTTGGCTTAAAGACCCAACTCAAGAGAGGATGAATTATCATGTTGGCTTCAGAAAAGGCTTGAGGAGCCTTTGAAATAACTGGTCTACACCAGCCATTTTTCTATAGGGCTTTTCTGATAATTACTTAAAGATTAAGGGATAAAGTATGTTATTAAGTGTCCTTTCCTTTCTAGTCCTGATTCTAAGAATTCAAAAGCCTGAGTTCAAGAGTCAGTGCTAACTCAAAAGAAAGAGAAGGTTACCCAGTGTTCGTTTATAAGTGTACCTTGTGAAAGGCGTAGCTGCCCAACCTGGGAGGGATGATGGCTCCCGCTCAGGGCTGGAGTCAAAGTGAATCCAGTAGGCTGTTGAACAAATTACCAGCACCACTTTCCAAGCACTTTTTTTTTTTGCTGGGGTTGGGTTTGAACCCGCTCCCTCCGGCATCTGGGGCCAGCACCCTACTCCTTTGAGCCATAGGCGCTGCCTCTTTCCAAGCACTTTTAACTTTTACTAGCACACTATTATCTTCACATGCTTCTTGAAGCATCATTTGACTAAATGCTTTTGGCCCAGATCAGTGCTTATGTTTGAGACAAGAACTTTTCTCCCTGGGTAAAGTTATTGGTAGATTCTCACTGACTCCATAGCCCTGAAATAACTACAGATAATTTTGACTCAGTATATTTTTATATTATATCTCCTCTGTGTCTGGTCCCTCATGGTATCATAGAAGGTTATATCAATAAAAATAATCAAGTAGGTTGTAGAGAAACTCAAGTTCTAGACATGTGCTGTTCAGTCCAATAGGCATTACCTATGTTTGACTAACGAAAGCTTGATACGTGGTTAGTTCAAATTAAAGTGTACCATAACCACAAAATGCACCCTAGATTTTGAGACATACTGTAAAAAGTTACAAAAAATATTTTATTGATAATCTTATACTCTCTTGAAATTACATTTTGGATAAAGTAGGAATATATTAAAATTGATATTCTCCTTTCTTTTTGATTGTTAAAAGATGGCCACTAGAAAATTTTATTTATTTATTTTTATTTTTTTATTAAGTCAAATACACATAGATCATGAATACAATCATGCATATGTGGGGTACAATGTGCTGATTTTTTTTTATACAATCTGCTGTGGTTACATTAAACCAATCAACATAGCTTACACCTCATTTACTTGATTATTGTGCCAAAACATCAGATTTGACTTGTACCCTTGTCATATGCTCCATAGGTGTGATCCCACCCACCTTTTACCCTCCCTCTATGAAAATTTTAAATGACATAAGTGGCTCATATTATATTTCTGTTGGACAGCATTGCTCTAGAGGAAAAATATTACCATAAACTTTTAAGTCAGATTACAAACTAGATTATGCAAAATGCTTTAACTGAGACTTTTTTTTAATGCAATGGAAGAATAGGAAATGGTCCAGGAATCATGGAATGGAAAAGAAAGGATTTGTTCTGCGCTCTAAAGTATAGGTAAATCTGAATATTACACAACTATCGGTACTCTTTGAAGTCTTAAATCATTAGCTTCAGCTAGTCCTCTTTACATTTAGCAGCCACTGTCCTTCTCCCTTTAACACGTCACAAAATTTTCTCTTGTCTGACGAAACTTAAAAGAAACTCTTTTAGTTAAGACCCTAAAAATAGGATCTCTGCAGCTATTTATAATGAGGAATGTTTGTGCTTCCTCCTTCTGCATTGATCATTTGGCTCTAAATTAACCATAAAATTCAGCTGAGACCACTCACTCTTAAATCCTACTCTGTTGCAGCAACTTTCCCTAGTAATTCTAGCCAACTCACCATTTGGACCAATCATGTTAGCACTATTGGTAACCACCTTAAAAATGTACCGTAAACCCTGGAATTCACAATTGCTAGGCTTCACTTCATTTCCTAAAATGTATATTTTGATCCTCTGAAATTGAACAATTTGATGAAAATTGCTACCTTTTAACAGCAAAGGAATTATTAGAAAGTCAAGATCCTGCTTTTCCACTTACTTTCTCTCTCCCCAGCTCCTCACCCCTGCCAGGCCCTGAAGCTAATTGAAGCCAAAACCTGGCAGATTTGTATGTGTGAAAATAAGAAAGCCCTAGGCATTCATGATACCACAGGCTAAATAATTTCTAATCCTAGGGGAACAGGAGGATCTGGCTCTAAAGCAGATAGATATTCAGCACAGGTAGGCTGACATAGTAAAGTCCAAGATAGACTTTCTCACACAGAAAACTTAAGGCTTCCATGACAGGCCACACATATGATCCAGGTTTTTTCAACATAGACATTCTACTAATTAATCTCTGGTTAGAGGTAGTAAATCCACAGCACTTATTTGCTTCAATCTCATTAAGAAATTTCAGATAACTTAGAGTTAGTGTCTCATCATACCATCCACCAAAGAGAGAGAATGAAGGACAGAGAACATATTCACATTGATCTCCTGTGGTTCACTTGCGTTTTCAGATTCTAGTTCCAAAATGTGGTTTTGCTTCTTCCCTTTCCTCTCTATTTTCTGATCAACCAATATCAGTAGCTTTATTTCATGTGGATTTATCCCCATCCTCAACCTCTATACCACCCTCTTTACTCCAGGGTCTGGCGTCCCATCCCCAAAGAGACCGTTGATCTCAAAATAAGTCAGCCATTTTGAAATGCAAGAGTCTCCATGTATGCAGGTGTATTATTTATGGGTGTAGAATTCTTTCTTCTTTTTTAAAATTTCAGACTATTACTGGGGTACATACATTTTGGTTAACATAGTTTGCTTTTGTATATTTTAAGTCAAAGTTGTATGTGCGCCCTTCGCCTAGACTGTGTGTCTTATACCAGTTAAGTGTGAATTAACCTAACTCCTCTCCCTCCTTCCACCTACTTGATTCCTATTGAGTTTTACTTCCATATGTGCAAATAAGTGCTAATCAATTAGTTCCAATTTAATGTGAGTATGTGGGTGTTTGTTTTACCATTCTTGTGATACTTCGCTGAGAAGAATGGTCTCTAGTGCCATCCAGCTTGTTACCACAGATACTGGATTATCATTTTTAATGACTGAATAGTACTCCATGGTGAGCATATACCACATTTTATTAATCTAGTCATGTATTGATGGGGCACTGCAGTGGTTCACACATCTTTTCAATTGGGAGTTGTGTTGTTATAAACATTTGGGTGTAAGTATATTTTTGATAAAATGTCTTTTTTTCCCTTTGGGTAAATACCCAGTAGTGGGATATCTGGATCAAATGGAAGGCTTACTTTTAGTTCTTTGAGTTATTTCCATACAACTTTCCAGTCCCATAAAGAGTATAAGTGTTCCTGTCTCTCCCCATCCATGCCAGCATCTATTGTTTTGGGACTTTTTGCTAAGAGCCATTCTCACTGGAGTTGGGTGATATATCATCATGAGTTTAATTTTCATTTCCGTGATGATTAGAGACATTGAACATTTTCTTCATGTGTTTGTTGGCCATTAGGCTATCTTCACTTGAAAAGTTTCTGTTCAGTCTTTTGCCCACTTTAACAGTGTTGTTTGATTTTTTTCTTGCTGATTTGCTTGACTTCTTTGTAGTTTCTGGTTATTAGCCCCTTACAGGATATGTAGCATATGAATATTTCTCTCATTCTGTAGGTTGTCCATTTTTTCTAATGTCTATTTTCTCTGATTGTATAGAAGCTTTTTAATTTGACCAAGTCCCCTTTATTTATTTTTGTCTTTGTTGTGGTTGCTCTTGGGGTATTCTCTATACATTCTTTGCCTAGGCTGATGTCTATAAAAGTTTTTACAATATTTTTTATGGAATTATTACAGTTTTATGCCTTAGGTGTAAGTCTTTTATCCATCGTGAATTAATTTTTGTGAGTGGTGAGAGCTGTGGGTCCTGTTTCAGTCTTTTCCATGTGGCTATCCAGTTTTCCCAGCTCCATTTATTGAGTACGGATTATTTCCCCTAGTATATGTATTTATCTGCTTGGCCAAAAATCAGAGGGGAATATGATGATGGTTTCATCTCTGGGTTCTCTGTTCTTATCCATAGGCCTATGTCTCTGTGTTTGTGCCAGTACCAGGCTGTTTTGGTAACTATAGCCATTTTTCACAGACCTAGAAAAAATAGAAAAAATAATTCTATGCTTTGTATGGAACCACAAAAAAACCCAATGGCCAGTATAACCTTATATAATAAGAACAAAGTGAGAGGAATCACTTTACCAGACTTCAAGTTATATGATGGGTGTGAAATATTAATCAAGTAATAAAATACAGAAAGCCTCAGTAGTACCCACCCTGTTGAGAAAATCATTTTTGAGATAGACACTGTGTGGCAATGTAGAACTAGTTGGAGGGAGGTGGAAAGAAGCACCTACTGAGAGCCTTACTTTGTGCCAGAATTTGCCAATGCATACATCTGTATGCTATCAAGTTGGAGATGAAATCTCAGAAAGATTAAATATATATCACACTGCAAGTGAATGGGAGTAGGCTTCAAAGATGGTTCTATTTAATTCTTAACCACAGTCTTTTTCTTTATCATCTGTTAATGTATTAAAACACATATCTGTGTATTTTTGGAAAATGTCTTCAGAATAAGTTATAGGGAGGAAAAAATGGTAAAGGAAGAACTTAGGCATCCCCTGGGACTTCGTGTTCTTAGGCATGGCGTGGAGATCAAGTGGTGATTTCCCTCATTTCACAACAACCCTTGGAAGTGCAGGTGATGACATCATGGATATCTTCCATCTCCACGCTCTGGTTTGAATTTGTTTTCACTTGAGGCCAAGATTAGGTCAAATTTCTAATCTTCAAACTTTCCATTTTTAGCAATAAAGACCAACTTTTACAATGTCTGTTTTGTTCACACCCTTTTCTGAGGAGATACAATACCTAGCACATATGGAAAACAAAAATTTCTTAAACTTACTGATTAAATGAAACAAAAACACTCATAAATTTAGGCACAATATATTAATTTATTGGTTTGGATTTCTTAGAGTTGTTCAAGAAACTTCTTACTAGGCCTTAGTACATGCCTAAGTCAGAGTACAAGTAGAATTAACTTCATTGCTCCTTTCAACGCACCACAGGTATGTGGATACATCAACAGACGTAACTTATAGTTATTTAACATGTGTGGCTTCCATGTAAACTGCATTTTTGGCAACTAAACAACATAAGCTGTGCAACATAAATTTCTATCAGATGATTACTAATATTTTATTAGAATTCTTGCTTATTAATGATGTTAAGGGGGTAAAATGGAAACTGAATTGTAAAATAGCAACACAAGCACACAAAACTTACAGAAAATATCCCCACTATATCACTCTAATTTCAATTTTATTTTCTTGTTTTATAGATGAGAAAATTAAATCTCATATCATCATTGGTTTAACATCCCCTAATTACCCAGGGCTGTAAGTTAAAGTAGACCTTAATTCCCAGATACCCCTCAATCTCATGCCCTATGATTTTAGAGGAAATAGTAGTCTCCCTGAGGACAGGCATTGGGTTTTCTACAATACTTAACTTATTTCTAGCATAGAGTAGGCATTCAATGCATGTTTTCAAACTGAATGGAGTTCTTGTCTGTGACTTTATTTGTAAATACACAGGCAAATTTATACAGTGAAATTACCTTTCCATAATCAGTTTATTATTTTAACATTGATTTCTCACCATTATAATGCTATCAAAAACCCTTTGTAAATGAAGATTTTTGCTTTAAAAATAAACCAATATATAATACAGGATTTAGTTTTAAGAACATTATTGTACAGAACATTAAATAAGAGTGAGTACTACCCTGTCAGTTCAAAATTTAATACCATACAATTGCCTTTAAATGATACTGTTATAAAACTGCTGCTTTACTGGGCCTTCAGGAATTAGTCATGGTCCTGAAAATAAACTGAACTGTTTCTTGTCCTTGGCCTCCATTTTAGGTCTGAAATGGCATTTCTGTATTCAGTCATCTTTTTTATTGAGTAAACTTGTCTAACATCCAGGAATTACTTTGGGGAAAGAGAGTCTACCCATAAAGTTGACTTTCTTTTTTTCTCAGAAGAGGGGAAATTGGGTTATCCAAACCACTGCTTTTTCCATTCCAGACTGGCCCTTCTTTCCCTTTGAAGTGCTCTTTGGGTTTGCCTTTTTCTAATGTGTATCTTGTGGACAAGGAGCCTGAGTGCTGTCAAAACAATGACTCTTTGAGAAGTCAAACAAACTGGCAGCAACCTGTAACCAAAAAGACGGTAAACTCATATACTGCTGAAATACAAAGTTATAGGTAAGTGGAAAGTTTGAGTTCTGTGTGTGGTTCAGGACAGCTAACTAAAGATAATGTCAGCATATCCATGCAAATACGAGTCCGAGAGTTGATGTGGGCTAGTAAGATGGAGGTTATTTTCTAAAGGGAAACATTTACAGTCTTAATATCAATTCCCAGATAGTTTGAGCACTACCAGGTTGCTATTTACTCTTCCAGAGCATGTAGTAAGTTTCTTAAAAAGCTTTTTAAGCCATAAATATACCAGCGATATTTATAACGATATTTTGTCATAAAATTAATTTCTATTGAGATGAAATTTGAAAATAGATTTTAAAAGTAAGAAAAAACATTGCTTGCTGTTTTGAAAGATTAACTATGTTTAGGAATTTTGAAGACTGTTTTTGTGAGAAATTTATAGTTAAATATTACCTCATTTTTCTCTTCTGGAAAATGGGATAATAATAAAATCTTAATTGTAAAATTGTAGTTGTAAAACCTTCAGCATTTGGAGCAGTGTTTTGCATGGTGAGCCCTGGATTTCTGTTAGTTTTTACTCTTGCTCCATCTCTTCTCCATTTTATGGCTGTATTGATTATGAAACTCTTAAGGCAGTTCATTGTACATAGTTTAAGTTGTTTCATATTTTAAAGTAAAATAACTTATACATACTTAGTTTAAGTTGTGGCATATTTTAAAGTAAAAACATTTGGAAGTGCAGGTAAATAATCACATACATACACATTCATTTGAATGTTTTGTTGTTAATTGATTAGTAACTGGTGAATCAGTGGGATCATAATGAGTTTTCATAGAATTTTCTTTTTCCAGGCACAAGTTTACCAATCCTCTCAACTCACATTGAGCCCACTTAACCAGTATCACTCCACTAATAGAACAGAGAAGGGAACAGTCCACTCAATAGCAGCAATAGGAAGTGGCCTAAAGAACAGGTCCTACCTTCTTCAGTGGCTCCAAAGGCAGAGCTGGGTACTGATACTGTTGGAAACTTGGGGTGTTTGGGAGTAAACTCAAAAATTTTAAAACCTTTTCCTCCAAAAAAGATGCACACACACCACACATATCCTGTCTCTCTCTCTCTCTGTGTCTTTTTCTCTCTCACTCTCATCCACACTCACATACAAACATACACACACACTTACACCAAAGTTCATATGTGTGCACTGAAGGGGATAAAGCATGCAGGAAGGTGCGACTGTATACTGGGAAAGGATTGTCTTTTACCCTTTCTTCCCAATTCTTTCTCTTCTCTGAACCTTTCCACTCACTTTGTTCATTATTTACAGACTCTAATTTTATCTTTATAAGATGGTACCCTTAGAAATTCTGATAAAAATAATTTTTAATAAGTGAAATTTCAATTTGGTGTGTTGTCATCTTTATAGGAAGAGTTACAGAGAGATTAGGACGTGGTGATAGCTACCTTTAAATAAAAAAGAAAGAACAGAATTCAGATTCCTCAATATGGGGAGCTATATTGAGGCAAGAGCGGTGTTTATGTGATTCCCCATTTCAAACCTTGCATACTTCTCTTAAGTGTAAGATCGGTTTGCAACCAATTGAGAAGACTCTAAAGCCAGCCCTGCCAACTAGGCCATGTTACTAAGCATGCATGCAGGATGGGGAAAACTTTTGGCTCTGGTATGATATAATATTAAATCAATATCTTTTTGATTCTGCCAAGATATATTTAATCAGAAGTGACAGTGCACACTTTTCACCTGGTATTTTCTGCTCCCCACAGCCACGGAGTCTCCTCTTGCTAATAATGGCTATTACGGTGAAGGCTTTGTGATCAGGGATATGAGCTCAGGGAGCTGAGGTGGTAAGACAAAAAATATATAGGGTCATGCATCTTACTTCCTCTTTCCAAATCTCAATGTAAGCATATTATTACTCAAGATCTCAGACGCTTCCTTTGCTTTTCCTCTTACTAATAGCTGCCACACCATTGAAATACAGCTATTTGTCCTTTTAAAAGCTACTGCAACCTCAAGGGTGAAACACCTACAGTGCTTTCCACAGATCATGATTTTTTTTCAGTTACCTCTAGTTTGCCCTACAGAGTCCAATAGTCAGGTGTTTACACAGAAACTTGCCAACAGAGACTCTAGGGAATGGATTTACATAAAGATGCTAGAATGCAACCAATCCAAAGAAATCAGATAAATAAGGGATTTTCTTATTTGTTCAAACCAAAGTTAATCATTGTCCTCAATTATTTTGAACCAGTAGCTTTCTTGTATCTTTATAATAAATGCCATCTGGTTTATTGTAGACCATAGAATTAAGACACATTAATTTGAAGTTGTTTTCTGATTCTGATTCTTGTGTGCACTGTTGGTCATTATTATTGATCTCTTCTTTCACATTACTCAACCTATTGGGTGTTCATTGACCATGGAGTTGCCTAGATAAATAACTCCAATTAAAAATAAAAAGCACTTGCATTTTTTGTGGTTTTTTTTTGCTTGGTTAAAAGGTTTACTTGAGGTTCCTCAGGCAATTCTGGTCTTTTTTTTTTTTTTTTTTGAGACAGAGCCTCAAGCTGTCCCCCTGGGTAGAGTGCCATGGCATCACAGCTCATAGCAACCTCCAACTCCTGGGCTCAGGCGAGTCTCCTGCCTCCGCCTCCCAAGTAGCTGGGACTACAGGCGCCCGCCACAACGCCTGGTCATTTTTTGGTTGCAGCCATCATTGTTGTCTGGCGGGCCCGGGCTGGGGATTCGAACCTGCCACCTTAGGTGTACGTGGCTGGTGCCTTAGCCGATTGAGCCACAGGCGCCGAGCC
>CAUYQV010086746.1:0-12208 GCA_963574575.1 Galagoides demidoff | reverse complement strand
TATAAAGTGATTTTTGATCTTTTGGATATACACCTAGTAGAGGAATTGCAGGATCAAATGGCAGGTCTACTTTTAGATCCCTGAGTATTTTCCATACTTCTTTCCAAAAGGGACGGATTAGCTTGCACTCCCACTAGCAGTGCAGAAGTGTTCCCTTTTCTCCACATCCACGCCAACATCTGTAGTTTTGGGATTTTGTTATGTGAGCCACTTTTATGGGAGTTAGATGATAACTCAAAGTGGTTTTGATTTACATTTCTCTGATGATTAAAGATAATGAGCATTTTTTCATGTGTCTGTAGGTCATGTGCCTATCTTCTTCACACAAGCTTCTATTCAAGTCCCTTGCCCAAAAAAAAATGGGATTACTTGTTCTTTTCTTATTAATAAGTTTGAGTTCTCTGCGGATTCTGGTTATCAAACCTTTGTCAGAAGCATAACCTGCAAATATCCTCTCCCATTCTGAGGGCTGTCTGCTTGCTTTACTTACTGTTTTCTTGGCCATGCAGAAGCTTTTTAGTTTGATCAGATCCCAGTAATATATTTTTGGTGTTGCTTCAATTGCCCGTGGGATCCTTCTCATAAAGTATTCTGTCAGGCCAATTTTTTTGAGTGTTTCTCCTGCACTCTCTCCAAGAATCTTTATAGTTTCATGTCTTAAGTTTCAATCTTTTATTCAGTGAAAGTTAATTTTTGTTAATGGTAAAAGGTGTGGGTCCAGTTTCAGTCTTCTAAGAGTCACCAGCCAATTCTCCCAGCACCATCTGTTAAATAGGGAATTTTTCCCCCAATTTATGTTTTTATGGGCTTATCAAAGATCAAATGATGATAAGTGTCTGGGTTCATCTCTTGGTTCTCAATTCTGTTCCATACATCTACCTCTCTATTTTTGTGCCAATACCATGCTGTTTTGATCACTATAGATTTATAGTATAGTTTGAAGGCTGATAGTATGATTCCTCCAATTTGTTTTTATTTATGAGTAATGTCTTGGCTATTTGAGGTTTTTTTCTGGCTTCATATAAAATGAAGAACTTTATTTTCCAAATCTTTAAAGTATGATTGTGGTGCTTTGAGGGATTGCATTAAATTTGTAAATTTCTTTGGGTAATATATACATTTTAACAATGTTGATTCTTCCCAGCCATGAGCATGGTATGTTTTTCCATTTGTTAACATCTTCAGCTATTTCTTTTCTCAGAGTTTCATAATTCTCTTCATAGAGATCTTTCATGTCCTTTGTTAGGTAAACTCCCAAATATTTCATCTTCTTCAGCACAACTGTAAAGGGAATAGAGTCCTTGACCTTTTTTTTGGCTTAACTATTATTGGCATATATAAAAGCTACTGATTTGTGAGTATTGATTTTGTATCCTGAGACACTACTGTATTCCTTGATCACTTCTAAGAGTTTTGTGATTGAGTCCTTGGAGTTTTCCAGGTATAAAATCATATCATGTATGAAGAGTGAAAGTTTGGTGTCCTCTGATCCTGTTTGTATACCCTTGATCACCTTCTCTTGCCTGATTGCAATGGTTAAGATTTCAATTAAAATGTTAAAAAGCAGTGGAGACAATGAGAAACCTTGCCTGGTTCCTGATCTAAGTGGAAATGATTTCAATTTTACTCCATTCAATATGATATTGGCTGTGAGGTTGCTGAAGATGGCCTCTATCAGTTTAAGAAAAGTCCCTTCTGTACCAACTTTCTTAGGTCTTCTGATCACGAAAGGATGCTGGATTTGTCAAAAGCTTTTTCTGCATCTATTGAGAGAATCATATGCTCTTTGTTTTTTAGTTTGTTTATGTGATGTTTTATATTTATAGATTTATATATATTGAACCAACCTTGAGACCCTGGGATAAAACCCGCTTGGTCATGGTATATATATAATTTGTTTGATGTGTTGCTAGATTCTGTTTGCTAGGATGTTACTGAATATTTGCATCTATGTTCATTAAAGATATTTGTCTATAGTTTTCTTTTCTTGTCGAGTCTTTTGCTGGTTTGGAAATCAGGGTGATATTTGCTTCATAGAATGTGTTGGGAAGTATTCCTTCTTTTTTGGTGTTTTGGAAAAGGTTAAGTAATATAGGTACTAGTTTCTCTTTAAAGGTTTAGTAGAATTCTGATGTGAAGCCATTTGGTCTTGGACTCTACCTTTTTGGGAGATTTTGTATAGTTGATTCTATTTCAGTACTTGATATAGGTCTGTTCAGAATTTCCAATTCTTTCAGATTAAGTCTAGGAAGTTGGCATGCTTACAAGTATTGGTCAATTTCTTTCAGATTTTCATATTTCTGCAAATAAAGTTTTTGTAGTATTCATTAAGGATTTTTTGAATTTCTGAGGCATCTGTTGTTATTTTGCCTTTGTCATTTGTAGTTGATGATGTTAGGGACTTTAATTTTCTATTTTTGGTTAGGTTGGACAAAGGTTTATCAATTTTGTTGAATTTTTCCAAAAACCAATTGAAATTCTTTTGGTTTTGATTCTTAAAAAAAACAATTGAAATAATTCTTTTGTTTTCAATTTCATTTAATTCTGCTGTAATTTTAGTTATTTCTTTTCTTCTGCTGGGTTTGGGGTCAGAATGTTCATCCTTTTCCAGTTGCTTAAGATGTCCCATTAAGTTATTGACTTCCTCTATTTCCAATGCTATAAATTTCCCTATTAGGAGTGCGTTTGCAGTATCCCACAGGTTCTGATAATTCATGTCTTCATTATTTTTTTGTTCCAAAAATTTGACAATTTCCTTCTTAGTCTAATCTATGACCCAGCTATCATTCAGCATAAGGTTATTTAGTTTCATGCCTTTGTTTGAGTATGCAGATTGGTTAGTTCTTTTATTGCATGATGATCCGAGAAACCACAAGAAATAATTCCTATACTTTTAAATTTGCTGAGGTTAGCCTTGTCACTTAAGATGTAATCAATTTTGGAGAACGTTCCATGGGCTGATGAAAAGAATGTGTATTCAGTTTTGTCAGGATGAAAGGTTCTGTAGATATCTGTTAAATTCAATTGTGGTATGGTGAAGTTTAAGTCCAAAATTTATTTGCTTAGTTCCTTATTGGAAGATCTCTCAAACAGTGGCAAAGGGGTGTTAAAATCTTTAACTATTATGGTGCTGGAAGATATTAAATTGCTCATGTCTGTTAGAGTCTCCCTTATAAATTGAGGAGCGTTCTGGTTGGGCACATCAATGTTAATAATTGACATCTCATCATGTTGTTTCCCTAAACAAATATGAAGTGACCATCCTTGTCTTTCTTTACTTTTGTTGGTTTAAAGCCTAGTGTATCTGCAAATAAAATTGCCACCCCTGATTTTTTCTGATTTCCATTTGCCTGAATTACAGACGCCCATCCCTTCACCCTGAGTCTATATTTATCCTTTAAGGTAAGATGAGATGCTTGTGTGCAGCAGATATCTGACCTGAGTTTTTGTATCCAGTCAGCCAACTTGTGCCTCTTAAGAGGACAGTTTAAGTCATTCACATTAATTGAGAGTATTGATAAACCTGGTAGTATTTGGGGTGTCAATTTTTTCAAAAGTCCAGTGGACATTTTGAATCTTTTCACCACTGTGGAAATTGGGTTTTGGTCAAGAATTTCAGAGTGAGTTTACTTTGGTAGTAGAGCATTGTGCTGGTCGTTATGGAGGATGGGTCTGAGGATATCCTGAAATATGGTTTGGTTATGACAAATTTCTTCAACATGTGTATGTCATTAAATTATTTAACTTCTCCATCATAAATTAAGCTCATTTTAGCTGGATACAGGATCCTGGGCTGAAAGTTGTTTTGTTTTAGGAGATTAAAGGTCGATGACTATCCTCTTCTGGCTTGGAAAGTTTCAGCAGAGAGATCTGCAGTAATTCTAATATTCTTCCCCTTGTAGGTTATGATTTTCTTACATCTGGTTGCTTGCAGAATCTTCTCCTTCATATTAACTTTGGCAAAATTAATTACAATGTGTCTAGAAGATGCTTTATTTGGGTTGAGTTGTGCTGGGGCTCTGAAACTGTCTGCTATCTGAATCTCAGAATCTGCCGCCATGCTTGGGAGTTCTCCTCAATTATCTCTTGGAGTAGAGTATCTGTGCCTTTTAGACCATCCTCTTCTCCTTCAGGGATTCCTATGAGGTGAATGTTTGCTCTTTTGGAGTGGTCCCACAATTCTATCAAGGAATGATCTGTTTTTGTTCTCCACTTGTCTTCCTCTTTGAGCATTTGGGAGCATTCAAAAGCTTTGTCTTCAATGTCAGAGATCATTTCTTCTGCCTGATCCATTCTATTGCTGAGGGATTCTACTGTATTTCTCAGATCTCTGAGGGCTGCAAGTTCTTGCCTTAATGTATCAATATCTTTGGTGATTTTGTCTGAATACATTGAATTCTTGAGGCAACTTGTGAATTACTCCTTGAATTTCTAATTCCATCTTTACCTCCATTCTGTTAATCTTATTTGCAATCCAAATTCTGAATTTGCATTTCAGCCATTTGTTTATGAATGGAATCTTCTGTTGTGTCTCCTTTGTCATTCCTTGGGGGAGTTGACCTACTCTGATTATTCATGTTGCCAGAGTTTTTCTGCTGATTCCACCCTATGATTATTTTTCACCATTTGGCTAGAGAAGCTGTCAAGGCGAAATTGAATTGAGGGCTCCTGGAGTTGTAATTAACCAGCCCTTTACCAAAGAACTTGGACTGGTGATTACAGCTTTTCCCTTACAGCTTTACAATGGTCTCATTCAGAACTATAGCCTAAAACTCTGCTTGGTGTGGCAGGGCTAGATGGCACTGACTGGTTGGTGTTCAGCTAGTTTCTGTCTAATCCTAGTGAATCAGTGGCTTTGGGCTGAAATCTCAGCTATAGAGATATATAAGCAACTAAGACACCTTGGACATCCCACACACACACACAGGCGACAGCTGGGTGGGGAGAATCCCGCACTCCCACAACAAAACCAAGGTATAACCTTGGTGGGTCCCTAGGTGATTGGCCCAGGTCAAGAGTTCCAAACCAATTATACCAGTCAACACAAACACCAATCAGGTGGGAGAGTTCAAAAGGTCTTCAGCATTTAGGCAGCTGGGAGTCCACTGGCAGCTCAATTTGACCCCAGTGGGAGGGACTGTGAAGCTGCCACCACTGTCTTGGGGTATTGCTGGGTGCAGTTTTCAGGAACCAGCAGGGAGCTGGAGGGAATTGCCACTGCTGCAAGGGTCACAGGAGCTGTGCAGGGAATGGGAGGGCAGAGCCACTGACCCCTGGCCTCTGGCTGCAGGAGCCTGGTAGGAAGCTAGATGGTGGAGTCACCAGCCTTGGAGGCTCAAGGGTCACAGGAGCCTGGTAGGAGTTGCCAGCCATGGCCCTGGGTCTCAGGAGCCAGGTGGGGAGCTGAAAGGGTAGAGTCACCACCCACGTGCAGCGGGTCTCAGGAGCCCAGCAGGTTCTTAATCAATCTTTACATTTGCATATCTGGGTTGTATACAGCAAGGGTTACAATGAATGTCCATCCACATAGCCATTTTTAGTTTACATATTCTAAATTTTATCCTTAAAATATCCTTAAAATCCACTCAGCCCTTTTAACACAAAGCCTTGTTCCGATCATAAGTTTCATTAAGTAGGGATCCATCTGTGTCCTGTGTGGCTTAAATTCTTCCTAATGTCCAAAACGATCCTTTGAAAATTGAAACTTCATATTAAGTTTAGATGCATGAACCTGTCTACCCACAGTCTTTCTCTTTGAAGGTCTAGAGCAGTGCTGTCTCATGGGGGAGACATTAGCCCCCCAAGAGTGTGTGCCTACTTAATTTTTTTAAAATTGAACTTAAATAAAACTAAATAGGCAGTCCCTTGGCCATACTTGCCACATTTTGAATGTACAGTAGCCACACTGGACAGTGCAGAGAACATTTTCATATCACAGAGACTCCATTGGATAGCCATGGTCTATAGGGATAGTGATGATGAATTTGCTTTAAAAAATGAGATTAAAGCAGTGGTTCTCAACCTTCCTAATTCTGCAACCCTTTAATACAGTTCCTGTGGGTTGTAACCCACAGGTTGAGAACCACTGGATTAAAGCAATCCCTCCTATTCCCCCATCCAATTCTCTTTAATCCAGCACCTCAATGACCCTAAAACAGATCCAGGCATCTATGAGCTACTTCTCCTCCTCAGGAGAAAACCAATGCTATTCCTCACACTTCTCACCAGCCAACTCCTCTCCTCACCCTCCCCTCCTCCTGGTCCACCACACTGAACAGCTCCTCTCACACTTTTGTGCTTAAGCAAATTATGGCCTCTGCCCAGAAGCCCCGTGTTCTCTTTCCATGTTGGCTAAGTTCCATTTGTTCTTTAAAACTTGGCTTACGCATAGGCTTAGTCTGGCAAGTCTTTCTAGACACCTCCAGGCTGCATTTGGTTCCACAGCACCTGAAACATATTTATATTATGCTAAAACTTAAGCCTTTAGGCCTCTTCCAGGTCACAGGCAGGATCTTTAACAGGGTGTTCACATACTTGTACATTTTTGTTAAAATGGCAAAAATGTGGCATTTTAAATGGAATCGGTTAGGAAATTCTCCCTTCCTAACTTTTCTTCATGTCAGTGTCATTGCTGTGGCTGCCAGCATTTGCAGGATAGCTTTGGGGAAGGTAAGTTGGCAATATGTCACTTTATCAGTAAATCTGAGAGATAATTTGTTTTATATCTACAAAAAAGTAAGAAATGACAGGTTCCTGATGAGGATATAGATAAAGGTATAGTTTTGTCATCTTTTAGATATTAAATAATGGAGAGAAAATACAGATTAAAAAATTGAATATGAAATAGAAGCCATTTGGAAGAGTGATAAAAATCTATAAAACTTATTCTAGCCTAAAGAAGTAAATTTCTGGGTAGGAGACTAGGGCGTAGGAAAATCAGACCATACCAAAAGTAGTAAATTCACTAAGAAACAAAAATACATATGAATAGACTTTCAAATAGTTTGGTACTCCAATTAATAAACAAGAGTGAATCCTATAAACACATTAGGAAAATATTTAAGTTTCTTGCTGATTGTTATTATTGACAAAATAACAATTAAATTCATAATATACTAAACAAGACATCAAGGACAGATCTGTTAACAAGTGTTGTCAACTAAGAGAGTGTGGTAGGTAAAATAATGGCTTTCAAAAAAATATGTCTGCATCCTAATCCTTGGAACTTTTGAATATGTTCCCTATATGGCAAAAAAGGTCTTTACACATATAATTAAGGCTATGGTCTTTAAATAGGAGATTATCCTGGATTATCTGAGTAGCCCACTCTAAATATAGCACTCCTGGAAAAAAAAAAACTTAACTTACACATGCAAACAATCTAACCTAATTTCATATTAATCTGAAATGTTTTTAAAAGTGTGTTAGTGGACAAGACATTGCTGTGGGAACTGGGGCTCAACTCCAGGGGCAACTCAAGGAGTATGCATGGGAAAGACATAACCATTGTCCCACACACAACCAGTATCTCATTTTCCAACAAAATATTCATCCTCCACCACCTATGGGTGTCCAGTTCCCAGAGGCCTTACGTCTCCCACACTTCTACCCTGCTAACCCACAAGCCTGGGAGGAGAGGCACAGTGCTCACAGTAGGAACCTGAGGCTTTAGCTGAAATAGCGAGTGCCAAGATGTGGTTAGGTCCCCATGTGATATGTTCCAGCTGACCTTTTATAATCTGAAATTTGTGCTAATATCTCTTCTCATTGTCCCTTTTTCCTAAAGATTATCTCAGATATATATAAGGGTCCCACAAAATGGACTTGAATCTACTTGTACACTTGTGGTAATAATTATCAGTCCAGTTATAATTTTTTATTTGTTTGCCATCTGCTCCACTGGACCAGAATATTGCTCTAGCAGTCCTTAACTCTGAAGTGATCACTTTTCCATCCATCGTCTCCCTCAGTAATAATTTAATATAAAATAATGTTAATTCAAATTGTTACCTCCAAATCCTCTAGTAGGGCCTTGGGGCATGGATGTGGAGGTCATATAGTGCATAATTCTAGGGGGTCACCATTTATATCATACTGTCTTTGAAGGGTGCCTCCAGGAGCACACAGCACTCAATCCTTATGAGAGGCCTGCGGACTTCTGATGTCTAACATAGCCATCAAAGTCTGCTTTATTGTCTGCCATGAAACACTCACTTTATTTCTGTTCCAAGTATGTTCGTCTCTCCCTCCACTGAGTTCTCATCGATTTTTTTTATCATTTTTTTCTCTATGACAGAGTATGAGCTCTCATCGTTTTTTACTTCCTTTGACAGAGTGTTCACCATACCATAAGATTTAATCAGTAATTTTCCCAACTAAACTAAACTTCTGGGAGATATGGGCGTACCTACTACTATATCTACTACTCATCTTTCCATCCCAAATGCTACAATGTCTAATTTAATTGCCTGTGTTATCTTACTTATCATTGCATTATGCCTGCCTCTGAATATTCAGTAAATACTACTATTCAAAAATCTCAGTTGGCAGCAAACAGGACTGGTAAATGAATGAATGAGGAATCCCCACATTCTATACGTCTCTATCGTTTACCCTATTTTCCTGCCTACCACTTCTTGACTATTCATATTTATTCAGTTATTTATTCTTTGTACCCAAAATACATGTTCCATGAGTGTAGAGAAACAAAGTCCACTTATGTAATATTGTAACTGTTCAGTGCCTGGCATACTAGAAGGCACCTGAGAAAAATGTTTTTGAAAAAAATCAAATAAAATAATAAACAACCCAATGAAGTATAATTATTCCCATTTTACACTCAAGGATGAGGTTCTTTGTTAAGTAGGTAATAATTGCCAGCACCCTAATTCAAAATTAAGTTGATTTGGCCTAAAAAATTCATCCTCTAGGGTGGTGCCTGTGGCTCAAAGGAGTAAGCCACCAGCCCCATATGCCGGAGGTGGCGGGTTCAAACCTAGCCCAGCCAAAAAAACTGCAAAAAAAAAATAATAATAATACATTCTCTTTCCATTTCAAACTCATCAGGTTACTCTTAACATATGCACACATATTGGCTGATGTCCACAAACTAGAGAGCTCTAACCAGCTCTAACTAATAAGCGACATGCTATTATATCACTCACTTCTGGACCATCCATCCATTCAGTTATGTGCTCAGCACTAGTCATCCATATTTTTTTCTCAAGTAAGCTCACCTCTTTTTCTCTAATACGAAATGAGGGTAATAATATTATTAGCCTTACATCCTGGTGGTGACAATTAATAAGCAAATTAAAATCAAGTACTGAAAATAGCATAAGCCTCAGACTTAGCTAATATTCTATGTGTATACTTTAATAAAATAATATGTAAATCTGTGGAATCGGAGTATAAAAATTTAAATTATTATTTCTATGAAAACTAATTGGAAAATTGGTTTTCATAGAAGTAATAATTTTCTGTGGAAATTATTGCTAAACAAAGTTAGTATTAAAAAATCCTTTGCTAAATATGTTTGTTAGGAAAAAAAAATTATAAAAAGTTAGAAACCTAAAATCAAACTGAAAGTATCTTTAGGCTCCTGATCTACCTTAAAGAAATTAGAATTAGAAACACACACGATGCATTATGGGTATGTGTGTTTATTATTGTTGCAAGAAGAATTAAAACCAATATGCAAATAGCCTTGACCCTATATCAAAAGTTGGGTGAATAAATATACAGACATAAATTTTAAGTTAAAAAATATTTACACATACATGTATACTTTTGTTAAGTAATTCCCTTTTTTCAAACTATTTTTGATTAACTGATCAAATACAGGTCATGCTCATGGTAAGATGAGACTTCTAATATAGATGTACAAACAATTGAGTGAATGAATGAATGGTGGTGCATAAATGAATGATGAAATGAATGTCTGAATAAATTGGCTGGTTCTCTTTGTAAGTGACCTATTTTATATCCCACGGTGCTAATCAAGGTTAAACATTCTTGCTCTTTTATGACTGGTCTGATGGCTTGCTAGACCTTAAAAATAAACAAATGAAGTGAGAGCTTCTTTGGGTTTTCTCTTTCTTTTCAAGTTCCTAAAGCTCTTCTTTTCTCTGCCATCATTTTCCCATTTTATTCACCTGCTTGCATGGATGAAAGACTCTTAGTGAAATAAAAAGCTCAATGAGGTGAAAATACATCCCATAAAAACTCCCATTAAGGAGTTTACTGAAGGGGTTCACACTCTCCTCACTTAGATGGCCATATTTTATTCCTCCCAAGGAAACTGGACACCTTTAATCCAAAAAGAATGCAATGAGAATCAAAGAGCAAGAGGCTGGATCGGGTTGCAATCCTTTATTTTCCAAAGAGTGTTCAGGGGAAGGGATGGGAAGAAATTTATAACTAGCTATTCTAGAGCCTGTGAATGCCAAAGTTAAATCATTCTAACTTCTGCCTGACTTACTCTGTCTCAGCCTGATGAACAAAGCAAGATTCTGTGTTGAAGGGGAAACCTATGCAAAACTGAAAGCGAGAGAGTTAAAGTATAAACAGTGAATTTAGAATATAGCTTTACAAGTAATAAGTAAATACATTGCATTAATGAATTTTATCTTGTTTGGATGAAGCAAGGTAAAGAAGGAGAATGAACATGGGATTTGGAGTTGAACAGAAATGGGTTCAAATCATGGCTAAGTCATTCAATGTTCTTGTATTCTGAACAGATTATTTAGTCTCTTTGAGACTTGGTTTCTCCATCTGTTAAATGAAAATAATTATACCTATTTATAAAAGTTATGGTGAAGATTATATAAAACACTGAATATAAAAGTTTATAATATAGTGCTGATTTCAAAATAGGTCTTATTTCTTAAGAAGTCAGCATTCCTTAATTTAAAGTAATATTTTTATTTTATCCTGGGTCTAACATCTCATCTATATTCTAGGAATATTGAACTTTAAATAGGTAGGTCTTTCCCCTTGCAAGATACCTTTAATCCATTTTTTGTGGGTATATATGAACTGTGCTAAGCATCTGCCTATTAGTCCCCACAACCTAAGGTTTATGGTGGTAGTTGAACTTGCCTACAGCCACAGCTAATAAGAGGCAGACTCAGATTGAATGCAGACCTGTTTTACTTCCCTATACTTTTCTGGATTGCCCAATATTGTATTATATAGCAAAGAGATTGAAGTGTCAAATATAAGCAAAAGAACCTAATAATTCTTTTCCTAATCTTTTCAATCTTTGCAGTCAAACTTTCAGCAGGGGCTGCAGTCATCTGAAGGCTTGACAGAGGCTGGAAGATCCTCTCCCCAGGCTCACTCATATGGAAGGTAGGTGGTGCTAGTTGTCAGCTGGAGTGTCTGCAGTTTCCCCTTAGTCAGACATCATCCTCCAGGACCTTCTTTTGCACTTGACTTCTCCTTCAGATTACCATAGCTGTAGGGCTCCAATTTAGTAAGGGTTAAAGCATACCAGCAGGTGAGAAAGAGCTCTAAAGACAGAAGCCACAGTCCTTTTATGAACCAATATTGGAAGTGAGAGCCCATCACTTTTGAAGTGCTGACTTCACAGTGAGGGAGTCCATCCTACACTTGGGAGGAGAATATTACACAAGGTGATGACTACCAGGAAATAGCACTGGCAACCTTCTTATGCCATCTACAACAAAGATATGGTTAAAAAATCATTAAAAATGTTATTTGTCTTAAATTTAACTTTTTTATCCAGTGAGAGTCACTTTTTGTAAGTGGTGAAAGGTGGAAGTCCAGTTTCAGTCTTCTACATGTGGCTAGCCAGTACTCCCAGCACTATTTATTTTTTTTCTTCTTTTTTTTATTAATTGATAGCTATATATATTAATGCAAACATGGGGTACATTGTACTGTTTTCATATACAATTTGAAATACTTTCATCAAGCTGGTTAACATAGATTTCACGTCATTTGCTTAGTCATTGTATCAAAAAGCACTATTTATTAAATAAGGATTCCTTTCCCTAGTGTCTACTTTTATTTGGTTTGTGGAAAATCAAGGGGCAATAGAAGGCTAGTTTCATCTCTAGGTTCTCTATTGTGTTCCATCGATCTATGTCTCTATTTTTGTGCCATAACATGCCATTTTGATCACTATAGACTTGGAGTGTAACCTGTCTGGTAAATGATGCCTTTAGGATTTTTTTTATTTCTT
>CAUYQV010086745.1:0-15391 GCA_963574575.1 Galagoides demidoff | reverse complement strand
CATAAAATTTGAACTCAACAGCAACAGCAATCTTCATACTGAAACAAAGTCATGGAAACTAAATAATCTTAGGTTGAATGATAGCTGGGTAAAAGACAAGATTAAGAAGGAAATCACCACATTTTTGGAACAAAATGATAATGAACACATAAATTATCAAAACCTGTAGGATACTGCAATGGCAGTCCTAAGAGGGAAATTTATATCACTGGAAGCCTTTATTAAGAAAACATAAGTACAGGAAGCCAACAACTTAATGGATCAGGTCAAGCAACTGGAAAAGGAAGAACATTCCAACCCCAAACCCAGAAGAAGAAAAGAAATAACCAAAATTAGGGCAGAATTAAATGAAATTAAAAAGAAAAGAGTTATTCAGAAGATCAACAAAACAAGTTGATTTTTTTTAAAAGATTAACAAAATTATAAACCTCTGACCAACTTAACCACAAATAGAAAAGTAAAATCTCTAATATCATCTATCAGAAACAATAAAGGAGAAATAACAGTAGACACTTCAGAAATTCAAAAAAATCCTCAATGATTATTACAAAAATCTCTATTCCCAGAAATATGAAAATATGAAGGAAATGGACCAATACCTGGAAGCACGCCATCTTCCTAGACCCAACCAGAAAGGATTAGAAATCTTTAATAGACCTATTTAATCACTGAAATAGCATCAACAATATGAAATCTTCCAAAAAAAAAAAAAAAAGTCCAGGACCAGACAGCTAAACATTTGAATTTTATCAAACCTTTCAAAAGGAACTAGTACCTATATTATATAACCTTTCCCAAAGCATATAAAAAGAAGGAATACTTCCTAACACATTCTGTGACGCAAATATCACCCTGATACCCAAACCAGAAAAGGATCCAACAAAGAAAGAAAATTATAGACCAATATCATTAATGAATATGGATGCAAAAATATTCAGTAAGAAAGATCTTATCAAACAGGATTCAACAACACATCAAAAAAATTGTACACCATGATCAAGTTGGTTTTATTTCAGGGTTATAGGGTTGGTTTACCATACGCAAATCTATAAATATAATACATCACATCAATAAAATAAAAAACAGAGACCACATGATTCTCTCAATTGATGCAGAAAAAACCTTTGATAATATCCAGCATCTTTTCATAATCAGAACACTCAAGAAAATAGGCATACAAGGGACATTTCTTAAACTTATAGAGGCCATCTACAGCAAATCCACAGCCAATATCATACTGAATGGTGAAATTGCTGAAGACAGTGTAAAATTCAAACTATTTCCCCTCAGATCAGGAATGAGGCAAGGATGCTCACTGTCTCCATTGCTATTCAACATAGTAATGGAAGTCTTAGCTATCGCAATCAGGCAAGAGAAGGCAATTATGGGTATCCGAATAGGGTCAGAGGAGGTCAAACTTTTTGCTGATAATATGATCCTATACTTGGAAAATCCCAGGGACTCAACTTCAAAATTCTTAGAAGTGATCAAGGAATACAGCAGTATTGTATGTCATAAGCAGTATGACAATGGTGCTTTAATAGGGACTGCATTAAATCTTTTTTGTTTTATTTCTTATAGCGTAACTGGTACACTAATGCAATCATGGGGTACAGTGTGCTGTTTTCATATACATTTTGAAATACTTTCATCAAACTGGTTAACATAACCTTCATGTCATTTTCTTAGTTATTGAGTTAAAACATTCATACTCTGCTTTTAGAAAGATTCACTTGTACCCTTGTAA
Source organism: Galagoides demidoff (assembly GCA_963574575.1). Classification (NCBI taxonomy): domain Eukaryota; kingdom Metazoa; phylum Chordata; class Mammalia; order Primates; family Galagidae; genus Galagoides; species Galagoides demidoff. The sequence continues at coordinate 13,644 of CAUYQV010086745.1, read as the reverse complement.
GATAAACCATAGAGGTCACCCCACCAATCACCCTCCCTCCCCCATCCACCCCTCTCCCCTCCCCATCACACCCCCTTCCCATATTCTAAGGCTATAATTAGGTTATGACATTCCTATAAAAGGATTACATTAAATCTATAGATTGCTTTGGGTAGCATGAACATGTTAACAATGTTGATTTGTCTCAGCCATGAGCTGATGTATCTCAGGATACAAAATCAATACTTAACAAATCAGTAGCTTTTATATATGCCAACAATAGTCAAGCTGAAAATATATTCGAGGACTCTATTCCTTTTACAATAGTGCCAAAGAATATGAAACATCTGGGAATTTATCTAAAAAAGGACATGAAAGATCTCTATAAAGAGAACTATAAAACTCTGAGGAAAGAAATAGTTTAAGATGTTAAGAAAGGAAAAAACACACCACGCTCATGGCTGAGACAAATCAACATTGTTAACATGTTCATACTACCGAAAGCAATCTATAGATTTAGTGCAATCCCTATTAAAGCACCATTGTCATACTTTAAAGAACTTGAAAAAATAGTACTTCGTTTTGTGTGGACTCAGAAAAAACCTTGAATAGCAAATACATTACTCAGAAATAAGAACAAATCAGGAGGTATCACATTACCAGACTTTAGGCTATACTACAAATCTGTAGTGATCAAAAAAGCATGGCACTGGCACAAAAATAGAGTGGTAGGTCTATGGAACAGAATAGAGAACCAAGAGATGAACCGAGCTACTTATTGTCATTTGATCTTCAATAAGCCTATCAAAAACATTCAGTGGGGGAAGGACTCCCTATTTAACAAATGGTGCTGGATGAACTTGCTGGTAACCTATAGAAGACTGAAACCAGACTCCCACCTTTCTCCATTAACAAAAATTGATTCTCACTGGATAAAATATTTAAACTTAAGACACGGAACTATAAAATACTAGAAGAGAGTGTAGGGAAAACACTTGAAGAAATTGGTCTGGGAGAATATTTTATGAGGAGGACCCCCCCGCCCCCCACCAGGCAATTGAAGCAACACCAAAAATACATTACTGGGATCTGATCAAACTGAAAAGCTTTTGCACAGCCAAGAGCACAGTAAGTAAAACAAACAGACATCCTTCAGAATGGGAGAAGACTTTTGCAGGTTATGCTTCTGACAAAGGCCTGATTAACCAGAATCTACAGAGAACTCAAACTAATCAATAAGAAAAGAATACATAGCCCCATTTCTATGTGGGTAAGAAACTTGAACAGAAACTTCTCTTATGAAGACAGGTGCATGGCCCATAAATACATGAAAAAATGCTCATCGTTCTTAATCATCAGAGAAATACAAATCAAAACCACTTTGAGATATCATCTAACCTCAATAAGATTAACACACATCACAATATCCCAAAACTTCAGATGTTGGCATGGATGCAGAGAGAAGGGAACACTTCTACACTGCTGGTGGGAATGCAAGCTGATATGACCTTTTTGGAAAGAAGTTTGGAGAACATTCAAGGAACTAAAAGTAGACATACTGTTAAATCCTGCAATTCTTGTACTAGGTATATACCCAGATGATCAAAAGTTATTTCACAACAAAGCATTTGCATCAGAATGTTTATTACAGCCCAATTCACAATAGCCAAGAGATGGAAACAACCCAAATGCCCATTGACCCATGAATGGATTAATAAACTGTGGTATATGTACACCGTGGAATACTATGCAGACATAAAAAGTTGGAGACTTCACATCTTTTACATTTACCTGGATGGAGCTGGAATATATTCTTCTTAGTAAAGTATCTCAAGAATGGAAAAAAAAGTATCCAATGTACTCAATAGTAGTATGATATCAATATATAATCACCTACACACTCCTATGAATGGGAAAACATAACTATAGTCCAGAAAGTAGAAGGGAAGAGGAGAGAGAGGGGAGGGGGGATGAGGGAGGAGGGAGGACTTTTGGGGGGACCTCACCCAATGTGCATGATGCAATGGTACATTTCAAAACTATTAAGAAATAAGTATAACTGTGATGGATATGTTACTTAGTTCAATGTAAGCATTTCACATTGTATACTCAAGCAGTACCCTGAACCCCCTAAATGCATCAATGTACAAAGTTATGATTTAATAAAAACTAATAATAAAAAGAAAGCAGTGGCTCTATCCAGAAATAGCCAAGTTAAACAAAGTAGCCCAGATAGGAACCAACAGAAGGTTCATGCAACCTCTACCTTTGCTAACTGTTTGCAGGAGCTACATGGGAATCTAGGTGCTCTGCTCACATTGGGGATGGAGACTGGGAGATGGCAAACTGTACCCCTGAAACACAGATGCTGAGTTAACAGGCTTGTGGGTAGAACTGGGAACATCACAGCTCAGCAAAAGTCACCCTATTAACCAGACCAGGGATGTCACCCCTGGGGTTTCTGTATTTCAGAACTGATGAAGAGGATAAAACTGCACGGACAAGGTCTGAAGAGGGGACACAGCTGCAGAAGACAACAGGGAGAAGGATTTGCAGCCAGGCCACATAATGAACATGCCCTTGTCACATTATGGAGGTAGCTAAACTAAAGGGCAAAGTTGGAAAAGTAGAGGGGGAAATCACAGAATTGTGGAGCTTGCAGAAGTCATGAGGGAAAAATGACTAGGAAATAAAAAATCAGATTAACAAATGACTTATCTGTTTTTTTTTTATTTTTTTTTAAAGTAGTTTCAAGGGGTACTAGTGTTACGCGGATGAACTGTATAAAGTTGAAGTCAGAGCTTTCAGTGTGAATGTTACCAGACAGTGGGCATTGTACCCAATGGGTTATATTTTATCCCTTGCCACCCTCCCATCCCGTCTCTCCTTCAGTTTTCAGTGTCCAGTATGGTGCCTGTGGCTCTGTATTGGTATATGTATGTCTATGTACCTCCCTTGTTTAGCTCCAGTCATAGAACACGTGGGGTTCGTTTGTCCATTCCTGAGTTACTGCATTTGGGGATCTCCAGTTCCCTCCAAGTTGCTCAAAAGACACCACTGTATTCCTTTTCATTGCTTTGCAGACACCACGGTATACACACACACCCACCACATTTTCTGTATCCATTCATCAGTGGAATGGCACTTAGGTTTCCCTATCTTCAGAACTGTGAACTATGCCACGATAAAAATTCTAACGTAGTCTTTTTAATAAAATGGTTTCTTGTTCTTTGGGTAGATAACCAGGAGTGAGATTGCTGATAAATGGTAGTTCTGCTTTTAGTTCTTTGAGGAACTGAAGTAGTGTTTCCCAAAGAGGTTGTATTAGACTTCAGTGAAAGACCTGAAATCATAAAAATTCTAAGAAAGAAACATAGGAAAGACTCTTCTGGATGTGGCCTAAGCAAAGAATTCAGAATTTATGACTAAGACCCCTCAAATAAATAACTGTACAGAAACAACAAAGTAAATAAAGGGGGCTCAATTAAACTCAAACATCTCCACACAGCAAAGGAAATAAAGGAAATAATCAACAGAGTAAACAGCCTACAGAACAGGACAAAATATTTGCAAACTATATATCCCAGAAAGGGCTAATATCCAGAATCTACAAGGAACTCAAATAAATCAGTAAGAAAAAAACAGATAACTCCATCAACAAGTAGGTGAAAGACATGAACAGATTTTTTTTTTTTTTGTCAAAAAAGACAAATGGCCAACAAACAAGTGAAAAGACTCAACATCACTGATCATGCAGTGAGATAACAACTCACCCCTGGCAGAATGGCTATTAGTACAAAGTCAGAAAACACAGATGTCAGCTGGATGAGGTGAAAAGGCAATGTGTATACGTGTTGGCAGGCTTTTTATTTATTTATTTTTAATGCTATCTTAACCTAGTTTTGAGGTTCTGGGCTGGAGGTCAGTCAGTTCCCTTCCTGAGTAGTTGCTCAAACCACTCTCCTCATGGGGATCTCATAGTCTGGGCCACTGAGCATCAGTCCTAATCACCCTGGGCCAGGTACCAGGCAACCAAGGATAGTCCCTATGCTCCAGAGCCTGAGAAATCATACAGATGGGTCAACCCACAGGAGCCCAGGCACTAGCTGACCCCAGGCCCCTTGACCCTCTAGTCCCTGGTGCTGCTGCCTGTATCCAGGTGCATCCACACAGTGGCTGCTGCCCACACTGGGAGTTTTCAGGGATAAGGAGTTCTGGGGCATCATTCTGAGTGCTCACTATCCAAGAATCTTTCAAATTAAAACTAAAATAAAATCTTAAGTTTCCCTCTCTCAGCAAATGACAAGCTGGACCCCCTCTGCCAAGGAGATCCCTAAAACTCAGTTCCTGGCCGTTAGAAAGGACCTCATACATGCCCTTCTCAGCTGTCCTCTGTGACTCATTAAGGCTGTGCAAGACCCACTGGCAGGTCCTAAATACACGTAGCAAACCACTTGAGTCTGTCTAGGACTTTGTCTCTGATTACTAGACCTTTGAAGCATTCCTTTTTGTGACTTCTGGGTTTTAGACAGAGCATAACTCTTTTAGCCACTTGTCAGCCAAAGAATCTGTAAACCCACCTATAAACCTGGCCCTTTTGCCCCTGCTTTGAGATGTCTCACCTTCTTGGGCCAAACCAATGTATACCTTCCACATATTGAATTGTGACCTTACTTTGTAATTCCCGTCTTCCTAAACCAGGAGTCCTCAAACTTTTTAAATAGGGGGTCAGTTCACTGTCCCTCAGACCATTGGAGGGCCAGACTGTGGGCCCCGGGATGAGTCAGCTGCTAAGCAGGACAGGCAGCAGCAGCAAAAACACCTGGTGGGCTGGATAAATGTCCTAGGTGGGCTGCATGTGGCCCATAGCCATAGTTTGAAGATGTCTAAACTGTATAAAAACAAACTGTAATCCCCACACCGTGAGTCCACTTGCTCAAGGCTTCCTGGGTATGGCTCTGGGTTATGGTCCTTAAATTTGGCTCAGAATAAACCTCTTTAAGTTATTCTATAGAATATCCCTTCTTTTGCCTGACAGTACATTGCTCAAGGTTACATTCTAATTCAAGCAATGATATTAATGGGTGAGCAGGGCCTACCCTGAAATGAAAGGACCATACTCCTCTCCCCACCCACAAAGCCGTCAGAGTGAGACACCCAGCACCCTCAGGGATTCCCTTTCCAATGGTAAGATTTGCTTCCTTTAGAGCAAGGAACATGCAGTTTGGGGGTTTTTTAATCCCAGTCGCCCAATATGGTGCCTGAAACTTTTTATGGGTCCTTACTGCTTTTCCCATAGAATGAATACTATGGGATGAATAAGTTATTATTCAGCAACAGTTTCATGAAATTAGGTAGAAAAACCCCAAGGATGACGACAAATGTTTCAGGTTAGATCATGCCTAGATAAAAGCTGTAAACCATTTATCTTCTAGGGGGTTTATGCTTTAACTTTCTCCCTAAAGTCTAGAAACTTTTCTGTATACAAAATACTCAGCTCCAATGTTTCCACTGTTGCAGATGAGAAAAGAAGCTTCAGGTAAAACCATAGCTTTGCTAATCACTGGGAGGAGGGTGCAGGGGTGTCCTCTCCAGGCTGAGAGCAGAGGAGAAGCAGCAGTCTTGGGGTGTGGGCATAAAGCTGGTGGGTAAACTGGATATGAGGAAGAGTTGGGACATGCTGATTTTGAAGTACTCATGGGGCGTCCAATGGTGATGGGATGGACAGCTCTGTCTGCTACTGGGCGGGAGGCAGGTGCATGTACGAGATGCATCAACACAGCCAAGAGTGAGGGGCCCCTGTTGGAGTGTGGACACCAGGAAGTGCAGAGCCCCCCCCCACCCCCCGTGGGGGCATCAGGGCTTCCATGACAAGAAGAGGAAAAGCTGTAGAAAGGGCAGGGCTGGACAGACAATAGAGAGCCGGTCTGGAAGCCATGACAGAAACCAGCCTAAAGGAAGGGAGAGGGATCCTTGCCCCATGTTGTAGAAACAAAGGGTCCATGGGGAGATCTGGGAGTTTCCACTATGTGGCAATCCATCCACTTGTCTTGATATGTACATGTTGCTTCTGAAAAGCTGTATAACATGTACCTTACAAGATAATTTATGGAATCGTGAAATATCTTCAAACTTGACCATGGGGGGATATCACTGCACCACGCAAGGTCTCCAAGTGCATCAGCAGCAGGAGCTGAGAAGGTAGTGGTGGCTCCCCTTCCCTGTCTTATTCGAACATTTACCTAATAAGATGTGGAGGCAAATAGACATGTGGTGACATCTGGAAGTTTGAAGCAATCAGGAAGTCTGAAGCTTAGCAGGTGCCATGAGGAAGAGAAATGCTATGTCCCTGCAGTTACGCCAGGCAGAAAGACTACCCTGATTTCCCAGGAAGCCCAGAGCACCAGGCACGGCACTCGCAGATGCCACTGCCGCACTTCTCAGCCTCCCACTCACTGGAGCTCTGGCTCCTTTGCACCAATCTTCAGTTCTTCACTGGTAATAGGACACACGAGCCCTTTAGTAGTTACAACTGATCTCATAATTGCAAAGTAGTTTTGGTTCACAGCAAAATTGAAAGGCAGGTACATAAAGCCTTAGAAGTCTCCCCACACATAGCCTCCCCCCAGTTAACAACTTCCCCCACCAGAGTGGGACATTTATTACAAGTGGCACATCACCATCACCCAAAATACAGAGTTTACAGGGGAGTTCATGCTTGGATCTGGACCAATTTAGACTGCCATGTGTCCACCCTTCCCAGACCATATTCAGAAGTTTCACAGGTCTAACATCCCTACACTCCACCTGTTCTCTGCTGCTACCCCATACCAGCTCCCAACGCCAGCAACCACTGCTCCTTCTACTGTCCCAGAGTTTCCCTTTTCTGAGAGGTCCTACAGCTGGAATCTTTTTCTTTCACTTGGTGACATGTGTCTAACTCTCCTCCGTGACTCTTCCTGGCTTTGTGTCTCATTTATCACCAGAACTGACCTGCTTTCTGGTAAAGTTTATGTATTTACCTACCTGCTGGAAGGCACCTTGATTGTTTCCAAGTCTTGGTAATTATGAACAAGGCTATAAACATTCATGAGCAGATTTTATGTTGACATGGTTTCAACTCCTTTGGACAAACTACAAGGCATGTAACTGCTGGATCACATAGTCAGGGTGTGTCTACTTTTATGAGAAGCCACCAACCCAGCTTCCAACATGCTCCACCGGTTTGAATTTCCACCAGCCATGAATGAGGATGCTGTTGCTCCCATCCACATGGCATGTGGTGGTGTCAGCCCCTGGGTTTCACCCATTCTAATACATGCATGGTGGTAGCCAATGATTTTTTATAGTAATTTTAGATTTACAGAAAAAGGTCAAACACAGTACAGAGAGTTCTTGTATACCTTTTCCCCCACCATTAATCATATATGCCCAAGGTTCACTGACAAAACCAACCACCCTGGTACCCTAATTTCCCACTAGTGCCTTTTCACTGCTCCAGAACCTCGTCCTAGATGCCTTGCAATCATTTGTGATATCTTCTAAATTTCCTCCCACATGTGACTTAGTCTTTCCTTGTTTTTGATGACCCAGAGTTTTGAAGAGTCCCGGCTAGGTATTCTGCTGAATATCCCTCAGTCAGGTTTTGTCTGGTTCTTTTCCAGGGGTTAATCTGGGGCACGAGTTTTTCAGGAATGACTATTACAGACGTGGTGTACCTCTCTCAATACATCACGTCACACTATGAACATAAGCAAGGCTGACGTCCATCCCATTGCCTGGGTACGGTTATGTGTGTCAGCTTTCTCCACTGTGAGCACACTTCATCACTCCCTTTCCATTCTCTTTCTATTCCTTGGAAGAAGATCACTAAGTCCAGCTCATACTCAAGTGGAGGTGGGTGGGGTTAAGTTCACCTCCTAGCAAGGAGGATTCACAAAATGATTTTGAATTCTCTCAGTAAGATTTATTGAGAGTAAGCATTCTTCCTCCTCACTTATTTATGAATTCAATCATTATAGATATATGGGTTCATGTATATTTTATTCTTTGAGCTAAATTTTAATAAATTCAGTTATTAACTTTGTTTATCAAATCATCTGGCCACTGGGAGTCCCTTTATTTCTTTGGCACACTCGCTCTTCTGTCCTTTCACAGTTTTTTTCTTTCTGGCATCACAAGCAGCTCTAAGCTGATCTTGTGTTTTCTTTACGTTCCCTCTCCAAGCCTAGAATCAGCCATTTCTCTGAGTAGTCTTGGTTTCTTTTATTAATGAATTATATGTGGAGCTCCAGACGAGGCTGTGGGTGGGCTCACTGTTACAGGGGTGTTGCTGTTCCAAAGCAAATACACACACAAACACTAGAAATAAACATTACCTATCCATTCTCCTTTAGACCAACATTTAGATTCTCATCAGTTCTTTACCTATACAAAAAAATCTTACAATAAACACAGGTTTTTAGGAAGGAAGTATGGAGAATCCTCAAAAAGCTAAAAGTAGACTTTCCATTTGATTCCACAATCCCTTTACTAGATACCTACCCAGAAGAAAAAAATCATTTTACGATAAGGACATTTGCACTAGAATGTTCATCACAGCTCAATTCACAATCTCCAAGATGTGGAAACAATCCACCCATGAATGGATTAGTAAATTGTGTTATATGTAGACCACGGAATACTATTCAGCCATAAAGAAAGATAGAGACTTTTCATCTTTGTATTTACCTGGATGGAGTTGAAGAACATTCTCCTTAGTAAAATATCTCAAGAATAGAAAAGCAAGCATCGCATGTACTCAATACTAAGTTGAAACTAGTAGATGAACAACCACAGGCCAACCACAACCCTCCCCCAGAAGAGGGGAGGACATGGGGGGAGGGGCTTATTGTACTCTCACCTAAGGGCACATGTAGGGGTGCATGGCATACCTCCTGGGTGAAGGACTCAAACACAGCCTGGGCCCAGACTTTTCCTAACGAACACAAACAATGTAACTTAATCATATGTACCCTTTTATTGATCTGACATTTAAAAAGTCTCCTTAAATGCATGAAGGAAAGGATTTTGTTGTGTAATTGTCTAAATGTGGAACTTCTGAACACAGGGGACGCACATCATCAGCTTTACAAACTGCGTACAATGATTTTCCCACCAATAGTGCATAGAAGTTCTTAGTCCCCCACACTCTTAACAAAGCTTTAAATTTCACTGGATATTTAAAATCTAATGTGCAGGATGTGCCATCTCATATCTGTGTAAATGTATATAGTGCTTTCTATAATAACAAATGAGGTTGACCAGCTTACCATTGTCAATAGATATGGATTTAACGGCCATAGAGATATTTTCTTATATCTGTTTGTGAATGTTTCAATTTTTAATCATAATTATGTTTTTAATCAATCTGGAATTGATTTCCATGTAACGTGCACAGAGGTCTTATTTTACGCTTCCTCCAAAAAGAAAAAAAAAGATGTCCTACTATTAGGCACCAAATAATCTCTCCTTTGGTTTCTATGGAAACAACCACCCCATTTGTCTTTGGGAGCTCTATCGTCTTCTGTTTGCCGCAAACATTTGCCTTGTTTTCTACCAATATCACTTACTCTCTGCTCTAAAAGTGTCTTAGCTATTCCTGACTTAAAAAAAAATTTTTTTTTAATTTTTAAGTTTTTGTTTTTGTTTTAATTCAGATTAATGAGAGGGTACTACCATATTTGAATTTGTTAGGTAGAGGCCCTCTGATAGTTGTGTCCAGCACCCAAAAGGTGTGCAATACACCTCTGCATTGTCCTGACTCTGTTTTGATGTGGACCACACTCTTGACTTTCAAGAACAGGTCCAGCGTAGTAAGAGTAAGGAGAGGGCTGCAGAGTGAGGTGCAGGCCACTCTCACAGACACCTGCATTCCTGCCCAGCAGGTTGAGCCAGGCCTCAGAGAACAAGGACACTGCCCTATCAGAGTCAGGAGGGCACGTGAAGGTCAGGGTCTGCTGCCTTTGCTGGCAGTGGTCTCAGAAGTCCTCAGGGAATTAAGTGTCGCCACCCCTGTGACTACCTGTCTCCGGGTATAGAGTGAGGCGAGATCACCCTGCTGGCTATGGGTGCCCAGGGGAAGGAATGCCCTTGCTGGCCTGGCTGTCATAAGCACACTCAAACCCACACCTGTCAACAACATAGGTCTCTGAACTCCCCTGTGTCCAAGGTCAGGGAGAGTCCGCATGGTCAGCACCTTTTTGTGGCCCAGTCTCATGCTGGTGAGTAGAAAAACATCCATTAACCAGGCCAGGCCTGGCAGCAGGGCCCCAAGACAATGCCAGAGGGACATGGGCTAGAGCCACATGGGTACCTGGTCAACCCCATGTAGGTACTGGAGGCCAGAAAGAAGCAGAACCAGGGGCCAGACATGAGCAACCCAGGCTCAGGGACCTGACTGGGACAGCACTGATATCCTCCTCATCACAGCCCCCAGACAGGGACCACTGGGTTCTGTGCAGGGCCTGACTGTGCGCTAGAGACCACCTGGGACGGGAGAGGGCTTGAGAGTTGTGATGAAGGGGCTCTAAAGTACGGGAGCACCTGAGCCATGAGGCCCAGCTATCAGTTATTTAAAAGCATTCCGAGCTCACTCCCTGACCTCTGAAACCCACCGTTTTAGCTGAGAAGGAACTCTCAATCCCATGATTGCACCCCTGAAGGAAACAAGTGTTTGTGCTCAAGGTGCTTCTCAGATTTCTCTGTTTGGCCTGATTTTGTGCTGATTACCTCGATATGTTTTAGTATCTTTTAATCATTTTCTTATTCATCCTGATTGGAGTTCACAGGGGTTTTTGAGACTGTGATTTGCCGCCTTTCATCAGTTTTAAAAATTTCTCAGCTTTCACTGCTTCAAATATTTCTTCTGTCTCTTTTTTTCTCCTCTTTTTTTTTCTTTGGACTCCAATTATGTGCATATTTGCCTCTTTACTGAATTGCCTGATTTCACTTCTGTGTTTTCTCCTCTTTAACCTTCTGGCATTTTCTTTTCATGTTCATTCTCATCCAAAGATCTTACCTCCTAATTTTTCTTTTAGGTTGTCTTCAGAGAGGTTTACCTGAATAACTACACCACCATTGCCAGCCTTGGAAATGCCCATCCCACCTATAATTTTTATTTGGTTAGATGGTTTTATAAATAAATTAGAATAGAGATTAACTTTCATATTATTAATTCAAAGTAAGCACCTAGATTAATGCCGGAAATTCCACCACTACAAGTTCTTTTCCCTCTCTGAAGCACTGCCCTTCATCTAAACTACTATGTTAAAATACAATTGCCAGTGTAATAATGGGGTTACCAGCTATGTTTTTTTTATTAAATCATAGCTGTGTACATTAATACTATCATGGGGTACAGTGTGTTGTTTCTATATACAGTTTGAAACCATCTGGTTAACATAGCCTTCATGTCATTTTCTTAGTTATTGTGTTAAGACATTTATATTCTACATTTAGACTCACATGTACCCCCATAGGATATACTCAACTCTATTATGAAACTAATTTATAGCTTTCATAGGAAAGCTATAACCCAATTTTAGCCCAGCTATGTTTTTAAAAATCCCTGACAGTGTTAAACTTCTTCCTTCTCAGGGTTGGGACTTGTGGCCAACTGTCTAAGTTAAGGCACACATGGACTTATTGGGGTTTTGTTCAAGGGCATGAATATGTTTTAGAAAAGACATAGTAAGTATCTTCTATAGTTTAAAAAGATGTTCAGTTATCCTTTGCTTATCTATTTAGTCAATAATGAACAAATATTTGTAAGTTATAAAGCTGGGTAGGATATTTCCTCATTCAGGCCTTCTGAATGTTGACATTGTACAACTCCTGCTGGAACTCAATCAGCAGTTCATTTGGATGGTGCTGGACACAGCTGGGAGACCAGTGAAGAAGGCCAAAGTGTGGACCTGGAGTCACTCAGAGAGAGACATGGAACATCACAGAGGTAGGGGAGCCAAAGCCCAGTAAGAGAGGCAGAAATTTAGGTCTCTGCGTAATTATCTGTAAACTAGAGAGAAGAAATTGGATATGATTCACCGTCTCCATCGTGAGAGTTCACTTTTCCAAATATTGCTTTGGGTAGAGCCAGAAAATATTCAAGTATCCAAGAAATACTTTAATTTTGTCTGTACTGGGGTCTTCGGTAATCTGATGCCAATAGAAACCTGATTTTTAAAGGAACAAAAGAAAATACAGAGGGCGATTAAGGAACCCAATCCCACTGCTGTAAGTGATCACTCTAAGAATAAACCTTCCCAATCCAGCCATATATGTCCCTCTCTAGTACCACATTACGTAACAGGGAGTCAAATATCTCTGAGAATTTTGATGTACAAAGGAGCGAAAACGGCATGTTGAGTTCCTGCCATCCCCGTAATGTGATGGGAGAGTATCTATGATTTTTATTAAGGAATAAATATTATTTTTGAATGTTCTCCATTCAAAACTGAAAGTCCTCTTAAATGTTAGTTAGAGCTTAGTGGAAATAAAGATGAAACGCTATTCACATAGACGTTTAAAGATTCCCCCAAATTCTGTCCATGCATTGGTCACCTGTGGAAGACGGGGTCCATGAGCCCCAGGAAAAGGATGGCGACTTGAGATGGATGGATTCACAGCTTTCCAGGATCACTGAAAATGCCACAGTGATATTGGAACAGAGAGGCTTACACAGAATGAAATTTGTCTCAATCTTCGCTGAGGGTCCACCAGCTGCTGGGGAGGCCTGTAGAATCCTGCGGAGCTGAAGTGAGCTATTACAACCAGGTCAGCCCGACAGCAGGAAGGTGGTGGTGTGCGCAGGCCTGGGAAGTTTACAGAGTACGCTCACTTTAGCAGGCATGAAAAGGCTGCATTTGCAAAAAGATTTTATTTTACGAATAACATTAGATTCACGTGTTTCAGTTCACCACAGAGAATCCAGGAATTCTGCTGGTGTTGTTGGTCACCTACAAACAGGGAGGTGGTTGTTCAAAGGCTAGAGAGTTCAGGCTTGATAGATAAACTCTATTTCCATAGTAGCTCTGAGTAAAAATTTAGTGTATCCTTCAAAAATCATCAAGTTCTGTGTAGAAACTGGGTGCTTTACAAAGGCACTCTCAGAAGTGTTCATCTGGTCATACCAGGATCTGAGACGGTAATGTGGGTCTAAAAAAAGTGGAAGAATATTCTGGAAGAATGATGAGACAGCCTGCGACATCTCAGAGGCAGGAGGTAAACAAGACAGGTGGGGTACAGTCAGGTCCACATAAGACAAACGGATGGCGCTGCAAGAAAAAATGTGCCGGGGTGGAAGGACAGTGGGGGGGCAATGCTCTGCGGAGCCAGGCGTCACCTCATAGCCCTGGTATTTTCTGATGGGTGAACCTTGCTCTGATGTCTCTTCCCAGGGAGCAGATGGCACTGGTCAGCCTTCTGCCCTTTCCCTGAGTGGGGAGAGCACAGCAATACATCACGAGCAGTCAGGAAATCTGAGATTTTAAATGTTACCCCAATTGTCTCCCTGTTGTCTGTTTAATTTTTTTTTTCATCCAACAATTTGTCAGCAGCTGACAGTGAATAATTCTCTCCAGGTGACTTCACGTCCACAATCTCGTTCTCTTGGTGCCTAACATGGGC
>CAUYQV010086744.1:0-50404 GCA_963574575.1 Galagoides demidoff | reverse complement strand
ATTGTGTGATTTGTTTTGTTGGTGAGGATTGTGGTTTTTGTGGGGATGGTTGTGTTGCTGGGAATATTTTGGATGGTGATGATGGTGTGTATAGTGCGGATGGTGAGGATGGTGGGAATTGTGGGGATGGTGGGGATGGTGGGAAGAGTGGGGATGGTGAGGATGGTGGGAATAGTGCAGATGGTGAGGATGGTGGGAATAGTGGGGATGGTGAGGATGGTGGGAATAGTGCGGATGGTGAGGATGGTGGGAATAGTGGGGATGGTGGGGATGGCTGCTGCTGCTACTGCTGCTGCTGCTGGTGGTGGTGAAGCCTTGATAATGCCAGTTATCATGATGGTGATACTGGTGTCAGAGGTGGTTTTTAATGGAAATTTAATGGTTTTTAATGGAAAAGAGAGAAATTACTCTGACTTGCAAGGTAGGTAGTGTTTCAACTAGACGTTGGTTAGGGGGAAGCACATTCCCATTATAATAAGCAGTAGGAGAAAAGGTGTTCCAATGGGAAAGTGGGGGGGAGGTGAAGTTGGGAGGTAACTTTCTTCTAGTGTGTAGATGAATCAATAACTTAAGTGGGAATAATTGTGGAGAGGAACCAGGAAACCAATGTGAGCTGTTTCTTTCCTTCGTCAGGCCGTGGGTCATTGAAAGAAGTTAAGTATTTCAGTAATTTAGGAAGAATAATCTACTGGTAATAGGTAGGATGGATTGAAGTAGAAGTAACTCTAGGCAGAGAGATCAGTTAGCAAATGACTTCAAGGATGATGTAGGTAATAAAAAGAAGGCCAGAAACATTTTATTCACTGAAAATCACATCTGCTGCGTATATGTTGGCAAGACTGAATTCAAACCATTAGCTCAGACGCATAATAACCATTGGGTGACCCAGTAAGTAGGTCATTGTATTAGTTTCTGCTTGCTGCTGTAACATGCTAATAATAACTTAGTAGCTGAAGATAATCACAAATTTATTATCTTGTAGTTCTCTGAATTGGAGGTCTGACATGTATTTCAATGGACTACAGTCAAGCTGTCAATGGACAGTGTTCTTTTTGGAAGCTGCAGAAAAGAACCCATTCACTTGCTTTTTTCAGGCTCTAAAAGTCACCAGCAGTTCTTGGCCCACAACCCCTTCCTTCATCTTCAAAGTCAGAAAGGAGTGCCTCTTTGTTCATACACTGTCACTTCTCCCCTCTGACCAAGGACACGGACTCAGCTTTTAAGAACCTATGTGATCACATTAGGCCCAAATGGATAAATAAGAATAATCCCCACATCCCAGGGTCCTTAACTCATCATATTGCAAAATTCCTTGGCCACATACAGTAGCAAACCCACAGGTGCCAAGGATCAGGATGTGTGTACATTTTGGAGGAACTGTTATTCTGCCTGCCATACTCATTTCACATCTGTGTGCCCAGTTCATCTTAAACAGTGAGGACACACATTCTCACTCCCTGGGGTTAACATAAAGATTACATGGAGTGATATATATGATACCCATAATTTTGATGCCTGCTATGCAGCATTTACTCAATGTTTTCCATCTTCCAAACCTGAGTGGCAGCCATGAATAAATAAATAAATAGGAATAGATGCCAAAGGTACAGAGGAAGTAGAACTAATAGGTGTGGAAAGTGACACGTTTGGATTGGGAAGGTGGAAATGGAGAGACAGGAGTGAAGAATGACAGCAAAATAAGCATTCTTAAGCAATACTTATGATTATGATAGGCTTGAAGCTCCACCACTCCCGCCCTCCTGTGTGCACACACACATGCAGACACACATACAGATACACATACACACACAGAGTTGCTCTGTATAAACACAGGGGGCATTTTCTAGGGACAGGAAAGCATTTTCAGATGGGAGTGACATCTAGCTCTATCCCAGCTAATAGCAAACACGTTTGGATACAGAAGACATGGCTGGGAGATTTCTTTTCCAGAACTCTGTAATTCCCGTTTGCTCTTCCCAACATCTCTCAAGGAAAAGTGACATGGCCATGTTACCAATCAGAAGGAACATGATGTAACATGAATAACAAAATGATCAGATACTGCCTGAGCTGGTGCTTGCTCTCACTCTACAAATATGAAAACATTTCACTTCCTGTTGATGGCCAACCAACCTCATCACGGGTTGACAGATTTAGCCGGAGGTGAAAATGAAAACCCAACCCTGCCAATTCCCCTGATTATGTTTCAGAGTCCAAGGGGGGAGGAATTCAGTAATGTGAATTTATAGGAAGAAAAATGATGGCCTCGAGATAGTACATTTCTTGGCTCATGGTACATCTAAAGTCAAGAAAAACAAACTTGACATATTTTGGAGTTGGAAATACCATTTTTTTGTTGTTGTTGTTCAACCCACTTCTTACTGAACTATGATTGATTAAAAACAGAGATTTCTGGTTTTCAAGCAACCAATCAATCCATCCCTGCTTGGTATTAATGATGATACATAAGATCATCTTAGCATCTGATTATTACTGTTTTAAAATGATGATCTCTGAAGTTTTATTTGCCTTTCACTTATATATCATTTCAAAACAAATAAGTCGATATCTTTCTCTTTCTTTAATGTTAAACTATCTTAAGCAAACCCACTCTGTATTTTGAATAGTCCCTCCATTTTTTAAAAAATGTGATGATCTTTTATATGATTTTTTTTGTCAATTAACAGATTTGTGAATTATCTTCCATATAAGTATGTATCTTAGGAATGGTATCATTCTACACAGTTAAAAAACACACCTATTGTCATTACTTCTACATACCCTAGAATTCCAATGAGACAAAATGAAATATCTTCTTAGAGAGTCATGTTATTTAAACTGTTGATGAATGAGCCAATGTTTAAAAAAACAGATAATAAAACATTTATTGAAATCTTTATAAGCTAGAGGCTCAAATCTAAGAACATCTTCTAAGCATTTTTATTTCATTCATGGATAATTCCCCATAGGGAAAAAATTAATAAATATATAAAGCAAGATTTGTTTTCAAAAGATTACCCAAAGAAGATTAACTTGTTTATCATCAATACCCAAAACTAATTTTCTATCAGCTTGCCTGTATGCTCTGGGGAACAGTCAACTCTTACGCCTCATCATCACCAATCCTCAGTTGACAAGTGCACACACTCACAAGCACAACACAAAGGAAACCACATTCAGAGACTAAGCTCTGTGAGGGAGATGAAGCTTCCTGCCCTCGTTCAGGAGGTCTGTGGGATGAGCTTCTCCCTGCAGGAAGATGAACAAATAAAACAGCTGGGTTCTCTGTTTATTTCCACATTGTGGGAGTCACAAAAAAGAATCAAACAGAACATGAATGATGGACATGTCACCGAAGCACTTCCAGAGGATTTCTGTGACAACTGTCCCCAGCAAATGTATCTACATCAGGAAGATACTCACTACAGAAACCTTCTGATATTATGTACAGCAGGCATTGTAGTAGACGGGCTGAGGCCCCTTCTGAGAAAGACAGGTCCCCTACAAGCACCTCTTGCATCAGAATAAAAATTATGTTGTGCATCAAACTATATTTAAAATGCATGTAAAAATGTTTCATGCTAAAAAGATTAGTTTTTTCTTTAGAAAAAGAAAAGATTATCCATTGCCCACATCAAATAAATCTGGATTATCATATAATAAATGTGAAGGGTTAAGACTTAAGAGAACCATCTACTTATATTTCAAAGTCACATGTGAGTCATAAACATGTATGACAGTGGGAAATAATTCAACCTTAAGATCTTACTACCAGTTTCTATAACAACTCTGGACACTATCAGCCTTAGGGGATGAGTCTGGGCTCATTAACCTCTCCAACAAGAATCTGCCGGCTCGATGGCTGGGTACATAATGATGCAGGCTTGACCTCTGGTGATCCAGGGTTTGAATCCCAGTGTCCTTACTACCTAGTGCTTAAAAAGTTCTTTTCTGCCTCTGTGTCATCACTTATTGTTATGACTACATGGAGAAATGATATTGCCCCCTGCTGTTGACAAGGGATTTCAACAAAAGATGCAGGTGAGATTCATAACACAGTGCTTGGCAAGGGCTATGTTTTCAAAGAATATTTTTGTTAACATGCAGTATCTTCCATTATTAAAGCTGACACTCAAGAAGACCATTTTGGTAATGTGTCAGAGAGAAATACGCCTTCACTGTGTCATGGTTCATTTTGTACTTTCTGAACATACATTCTCCAGACTCCTATGCAGTTAGGTTCGGCCCCCATGGTTTATTCCAACCAATAGGGAGTAAAGGGAGTGTCATGTGACCAGTCTGGGCTGACTCATGAAAGAGTGAGTGTGAACATTCCAGATCTCTCTCCTCTCCTACTATTACAGCCCTGCAAAACCATTTAGGACACGATGAAAGTTATGTAAGACAAAAGCAGCCTGAATTCTAGCATTTCTCCAGCGGACACAGTGGTAAGAAATAAGCTTGTAAGTGATAAGCTGCTGAGATACTGGGGCATGTTTGTTACATAGCATAGACTGGCCTATCCTGACTAATGCAGATTATCATGGGACTTCAGAATCAGGAATTCAGATGATGTTTATTCTAATTTGGATTTCTATGGCTGCCCCATGTCTTAAGAAGACAAAAAGGTACTTCTGCAACTGTGATTCCTTTAGGAACTAGAAGCCTGTCATTCTTATTTGTGTATAGGGCAGAGATTTGTGAAATGAGCTTAACAAGTTCACCTATGATGGTCTATATATCATCTGTCTGTGTTTACATAATGGATATTTTGTATCACTGTAAGCAACATCTACGTATACACACACAAAAATCAGGTACCTAACATTAATCAATATCACTGTCTTGGGCACAAAAAGCAAGAAGGAAGCAGCAGGGCACAGAAGGCTTAGAGAGCACACAAAATCTGCATCTTCAACAATTTTTGTGGGTCTCCTGATGTGTGAACTGGCGGTGGGGCGTGTGTGTGTGTTGAAGAAGGTTGGGGGAAAAAATGAATTGTGCCTGGAAATATAATGGGAGGCTTATCCTTGCAATTTAGTTTCCTCAGAATTTAAAAAGAAAATGCCAACCTTTGTGTCTCGACATGGCGAGGAGAGATAGCCGTCCTTTTTGGGGTAGCTCTATCAACTCCACTGTTGTCTCACCCCTTTTGAAGAATGCATTCACCCCTTTAGCAACAGAGAAATGTTCCCAAGATGTATATAATTTCATGGATGGAAGAACACCAAATTCACAGAACTTAAACGGCACAACCATGTACTGCTTAAATTATGCA
This sequence comes from Galagoides demidoff, assembly GCA_963574575.1. Lineage (NCBI taxonomy): Eukaryota > Metazoa > Chordata > Mammalia > Primates > Galagidae > Galagoides > Galagoides demidoff. The sequence continues at coordinate 45,126 of CAUYQV010086744.1, read as the reverse complement.
AAAACAAGCTTTCTGGAGCACAAGGGCGGCCAGAGCACGGCGGCCCTTGGGTGTGCTGTCATGTACTTGCAGCTGGATGGCCCGTGAGGCTTCCTACGGCATTGGCAAAGCAGCTGAGGAGGGGCAGAGGCTCAAATTAAGCCCGTGTGAGCCTGCAAAGTTCCCAGGTAGAAAGACACCCACCATTGCTGGGAAGGGCCTGACCACTTCCTAGTGTGGCCCGCAACCTACTGGAGGGACAAGAATGTCTGATGGGGGAAAGCAGCCTGAGGTTATCAGCAGGATCTGTCCCCTCACATCCTCTCTGTGTATTCTGTGGGAAGGAAGGATAGTCCTCCAACTTCTGTTGCCCTGGGGTTTGAAGGAAATAATGTGGTCCTCAGCACGGTGCTTGCCGCAGCTAAACAGATGGCGCATTCTCACAGTGCTGTGGAGGTGTGGCGTTTTCGTTTTTCAAAAGCCAGAAAGAACCTATTTCTCCCAAGTGAAATCCACATATGTGCATAAAAATAATAGTCTATTTTAAAAATGAGGAAATATCCATATAATGAAAGAGATCACAAAAGCCACTAAAATGGTATTTTTTTAAAAAAGTATTTACGGATGTAAAAAATGCTTTAGTGCTATAATAAAAACACATCATTGTGTGAACACTGTTAACACTGCAGTTGCTTAGAGGGAGGGAAAGAAAATAAAAAAAAAGAGACAGATAAACACCAAACTGTTTTCAAGTAGTTATTTTTGTATGGTGCAGTCTATTTACTTTTTTATACTTTTAAATACTTTGTAATGTTCTACAAAGAGCACAGATGACTTTCGTGTAAAGGTTGAAGGTTGCTTTAAGTATAATCAAAAAATGAAGATCTCCCTCTTTTACTGTGCTTATTCAAAGTCATTTATGCCAATGTAACGACAACTCTTCTCTATTTTCTGCTGGTTAATAAGTAGGATAGGAATAAAGAAACTGAACAGCATACTAAGGTGGACAGCTCCTGCTTCTTCACAATCCCTTTCTGGACGTAGAAAAAGAAAATGCAGAGGGCTGGAGGTTTAAATCTCCACCTATCACCGCTCGGTCTGGTGTAGCCGTGGGCAAGTTACCCACTATTTCTGGGACCCAGTTTTCCTCCTCTGTAAAATGGTATTCATACTACCCCACATAGGTTAATTCGAAGATTATCCCGAGTAAAACCAGAAAACCATGTAAGATGTGTGTAGGGCTTTGTATGTACAGAGACCATACTAGCTTCTCTCACTCAACAAAGGCAACAACTGGAGGAGAAATAACGCTTGAAGAAACTTTTCTTTTCCTCCAGCCTTCCATGTTTCAATTAATTTGCTGACCAGTTAATGGTAATTCATTACAGGGGGCTTAGCCGTCGTGTACAATTTAAGCTGATCTTTAATTTCTTCCTCCCTGGCTCCAGATCAACTTCCAGGACACCGAGGAAGAAGCCGCCTCCTATCCCAACGGTGGTCCCCTAATCTCCCCCACCCAGTCAGCAGGCTTCCTGTTCAAGGACAGAGGAGAATGCGGCCTCAGAAGTAATTGATAGCTGCATGCCTCCTTCCCCTGCAGCAACTTCTAAGATGGCACAAGCTGATGATGTTTGCAAGACTTAAGTTGAGGGGGCTCACCCTGGCCAGCAATTGATGGCATCTTGATATTCCCTCTCCTATGATTCTTAGGCTAGGGGAAAAGATGAAAACATCTGCCCTCAATGGCTGCTCAGGAAAATTACAAAATCAAAAACTATATAGAAGCATACCTGTCTTCCTTTTTAGCTAATTAAAACAGCAGCTGGCGCCAGGGAGCTTGTTCTTTGCCCTGCACTGCCATCTTCTGGCCGCCCGAGCCTCTGCACCAGCAGCCACCAGTTGGTCACACAAGAGATTCATAAACATTGGCATACGCAGTTGTGTTTAACATCAGATCCTACCAACTAGGAAAACATGAAAATAGCCCTGAAAACCTCGAGACGTTTAAGTTGTTTTCTCTGTGCAGTGTACGTACAAATGAAACGCAAGCTGCAGTTTCCAGTGCCCGCCACGTGCTGGCCGTACTCTGCGCGCACCACGCAGGAAAGAAGAGAACGTGTAGGAACAGGTGCCCCCAGCCTGGCAGGGGCCTTCCTCTGTGTTTCCTCATTTCAATCTCACAGTCAGTTCGTGTGAAATCAAGCACAGCTTCTCCTCTCCTGAGGTTTCCAATTCACAGAGCCCATTGGTGAGTCAACCTGCTGTTAATTGGTGGGAGCAGGGTTTGAATTCGGGAGTGTCAGATCACAAGGCTCAGCTCTGGGTGGGCATTGCTAACCTGGCCTCACCATCCCTCATGTCCTGTGGTCCATGGAGCAGAGTGCAGATGTGAGGGCCATGGAGCAGATCAGCCCTGGTGGGATCCGTGAGCCCTGTACCGTCTGGACACACCCACACACACATATGCGCACACCTGCATAAGAATATACACAACTATATACCAAGAACAAAGCCAAAATAAAACAAGAGCCACATATGTACACAGTCTCTGGGTAATGTCCAAGGAAGAATAAGAATTTGCTAATTAACTCTTTTGTCAGGAAATAACTATTTCGTGGAGGTAGAGTCTCCATTATTCTGCAAGTGCCTCTCTCCCAAGGACACACCATACCGTGGGGGGCGCTCCGTAGTCCTGATCCCTCTGCTGGTTGTTTCCAGAGCACTGAGAGCCAGAGCTGCAGGTCCCTGAAGCCTGATGGGAGATGCTTTGCCTGTCAGTCTGGGCTCTCCTAGCTTTGTTTTGTTTTTTTCTTTTCTTCCACTTCTTTTGTTCCTTTTCCTTTCCCTTCCCTTCATTTTATTTTCTCTTGTTGCCTTTATTCTGTTTTGTATTCCTCTTAAACACTTTTGAAATAAGCTGTGGAAATTTCACCCTGAACTAGTTCAGCATAAGTCCCACACTGGTGATTCTCAACCTGGGGTCAGTCCAGTTTCGCACCCCTCAAGGGAACATTTGGCATCATCTGGAGACATTTCCAGTTTTCACAGTAGGGAAAGGGCATGCTACTGGCTCCTAGTGAGTGGAGGCCAGAGGTACATCTCAGCATCCTAGAACACAAAGAGCAGTGTCCGCACCCAAGAGTGATCTGGTCCAAGATGCCAGTAACGCCAGGGTTGAGAAACCCTTTTCTAGGTTATCTTATGATAACTACAAAATCATAATAAAACACTGGGTTATTTTGTGATAACCACAAAATCATAATAAAATACATGAATGATAAACATAACAAATATAACTAATATGAAACCAATTTATAACTTTCTTTCTCCCTAAAATGAAAGGTCTTTTAGACCTCATAATGCCCCAATAAAAAGACCAGCAACTGGTAACAGAGCAATTGTGGTCTAGGCAGTGGGGTGCCTCTAGTGGTCAGCTTAGAAATCTACACCTGGGAGACAGGGTTGTGGGCTCCAGGACCTGCAAATATTTATGTGGAGAATACTGATCCTCTTGTGTGTTTTTTGTTGTTGTTTTAATTATCCTCATCTTTGTGCATCAACAAGCAGCTTACAGGACAAGAATCTACACTCAAGGCACAAGAATTTCACTGTTTTTCAGGAAAAAACTTGAAAAGGATCCTAACATTTCACTCACTGGAGCAAAACTGGGTCTGGCAATAGTGACGATCACAAAAGGTTCTGAGTCACAGGGAACTTTCCAGCCTCCAGAGACAAGTACAAAACTTGGAAGAAGAAATGAAGTTTAAAATAAAGATGTCAATACCAAAACTTTAAGTGGCAAGGGACTTTATTTTCTCAAACATAATGCCAGAGAATCACACACTTATCCAGTAAATGTTTACTGGATTGATCCTCAGAATAGTTCACGTTATCTGCAGAACAAGCTGGTGGATACAAAGGGCAGGGATTATCTCCACTTTACAGATGTGAGAACAGAGTTACAAAGGGAGGTTTGTTTATGACACCAACATTATCAGAGGAAATTTGAACTTTTAATTCCCTGGACCAAGATGTTTTGGTGGAAAAATGACTTTCTTGTCTATGTGTGGGAGAGGAGAAAGATAATTGTGATTATGTGTGTTGCCTATTCCTTTGGTTTCGCCTTTAACTTTACCTTTAACTATGAACTAAATTAATAATTTTTATTTTAATGATTTTCTTAGCTGACTATAGTACAGAGATGGGAAATACCCATAGATGTCCCCTCTTTCAGACACTACATAAATATCACAAATTGTTCTCCAACTACCTTTAAATCTAGTTATACCTCTAAATCGTCCTTTACATCATTTTTCAGGCAAATATTATTGTTTGATAAAATTTTGCTACCAATATAGGCAGCAAAGATTCCTAATCAAGAAAGGATAAAAAAAATAGACTTGGTCTTACTCTAAAACCAATATGTGAATCTCAAGTTTTCCACGAACTATGTTATTAAAAGTTAGGACCAATTACTATGCACTTCTATTTGCATTTATATTATGATCTCTGTATAAATATTGATTTAATTCCATGCTCACCATGGTAGCTGGAATAGTGGGAGGTACCTAATTCATTTTTTGATGAGGAAGCTTTTCATATATTACAACATACGGTGATGAATGGTTTGCAAAGTTAGGTGCCCAGCTACTGTCTCTGCCTCACAAAGATGAAACACAAAGATTCAAATCATAACCACAGCAGTCGCTTTGGTGAAATATCACCTCTACAGCCTGTTCCTTGTAAACTTAACTTTGACACACACACAAAAAAAATAGAATAAGAGTGCAAAACTTTATAGTTACTTTAGAACAGAACTCAAGTCACATTATCCACTAGGATGTCAAAGAAAAAGCAAAGAGATGAATGCTACTAGCAGTAAAAATGCTAATTCCACCACTTATTGAATATACACACAAATTGCTATCCTGTTTCTCTGCTTCCCAACCACAACTGTATGGGGTAGTTCTCCTGTGATCCCATTTTACAGATAAGGAAACTAAAGTTCAGAGAGACTGAGTCCTTAAGACTTTTTCAAGACTCCATTAGATAAAATAACAGAATTAGTCTGAAGGTCAACATATGAGGTCTGATAATTAAGTTCACAATCTTATTCTAGGATAAGTGCCACATACCTCATTGCTGAATGTCACTATCGTCACCTTCTAAGTACTAGCCTTGGGAAGCTATCCACCAATGCCAGCTCCTAGTCTCACCCTTCAAAGCAATTTTGGAACTCCTTTTTTTCTGGAATGACCATCAGAACTGTCATTGTACGCACACAAAAACATGCAACAACAATAACAAATACCACTCAGCAAGACATCAACATATGTCAACACAAAGACAGCTGGGAGACCCAGATATTCCAAGGTTATGAAACCTGACTGTGTTGTTTGAACAGTGCTGCCAACATAAGTGTACTGTGGCAAGTTCACAAACTTGATCGTCAGACCTCATGACATGACAGCTCTGATGACAGTTCCACAAAGAGTTCCCAAAAGAGTTCCAAAGCTGGCATTGATGTGCGGCTTCCCCAGGGGAGGACACTGAAGGGGACCACAGCTGTAGTCAGCAAACAAGTTCATGAACTTACTTGTCAGACCTCATATTTAGGAGTCTAAACTTGTAACCACCTTACCTTGCCTCTCAGGCAGACGACAAAAACACTACTAAACTCCATGATGGCATTAAGCAAAGCTTGCAAAGAAATGAATAAACTGGAAATTAATGGTTTTATGAAGAAATTGTTAGTATTTATTAAGCCTCTCTCTGATGAATTAATAATTGACAAATAGGACTTGAAAGCAGAAAGGAAGGAAAGTTGCACACACAAACCCTAGATTCATTTTTTTCTTGGAATGAACACTTCATACATCTTGAATGGTGTACGTAGTTTGAACCACGCTTTGTGGAAGCATCTTAAATTTTTGACAAAGGAGGTGCTTGGAAAACATTAGATCCTTTCCAATCCATTTGTACATAGCATAAGAAGATAATGAGGCCACCTTCTGGAAGAGAGAGGCATCATTACCACTGCAAATGTTTGCCCCAAGAACTTCATACATAAGATACTATATCCATAGATGTGAATAAGATTATGACCAAGAGGGCAGCACCTATGGCTCAAAGGATAGGGTGCTGGCCCTATATACCAGAGGTGGTGGGTTCAAACCTGACTTCGGCCCAAAACTGCAAAAAAAAAAAAAAAAAAAGAATATGACCAAGAGACATCCTTTGTGGAAACTGACCAAGTCCAGGAAAGGGAACTGAGATTGCAAAATCAAACATCACAGATGTGGTGTCTGGGGCAATGACTGGCATCGTTGGCCAGTCTCCCCGTTACGTCAACAACACAAGACAAATACTTTCCAAACACCAGTTCATTCATATATCAACATAACCATTTTTGCCTTATCCATGGGTTACCTCTACAATCGTCAGCTTATTTCTTACAAATTATCTAATGTATGATTTAATATACTTTGAAACCCTACTTTATATCATTACCAAAACTGAAGCCCAGTCTAGTTTGCCATAAATAGACATAGAGCCAGTCAGACTAAATGGGTTAAACACAGAACAATATTCCTCCATTGTCAATGTCTGGCTGATTATTTTATCTGTTTAAAACACTCACTGTCTCTCTCTCTCCCTCTGTGTGTTCAGAACAATTAGTAAGGGTCACAGATGTGTTAGAGATATAATAGCTACACAGAAAACCATTGTCTTTGACATCTGAAAGACAGGAAAAGGGTTTGAAAAGGGAATTTTAGTCTCTCTCTCTGATTCAATTACATTAAATGACACATATGCACAGGCTCCAATGACCGTGTCTATGAATGGTGAGATGCAGCCACACTTGGAGACATCACCACTAAACCACTTGTCCACCAAGCCCCACCCGGCCTCCAGGTAACAAGTCTTACCAACTATTCATGGTCAGCAATTAACTTCCAAAGCTGAAAGTGGGTAAGATGTAAGTACTTCTTGTAATCAATCAGTCTGAGATGGATACACGGGGCTTAAAGGATTTGCTACATCACTTCTCTCTATGTCCTGTCTTAGAAGTACTGTTTCCCACAAGTACACCATTAGGGGAAACTCTGGTACACAATACTCTCAACATAAAAACTCTTTGGTGACCTCTCTCAAATCTTTATCTTGCATTTATTTTTCTTATTTTTTTTTCTCTAAGTGCAAAATGCACACAAGATTTTGAAGACTTAGTACGTATACAGGTGGCCCCTAAAGTTCATGTGCAATTTACCACTATTTAAATTGCACATGAACGTCATGCCCCCTTGTATTTGCACCTATACAAACACCTTTAAATACCTATATATAAACTTGCGTATACCTATATGTAGGCATAGATGCATTTTGAGTATCTTTAAAATAACATTTACGTTAACTACATAGTGAAATGACAATATTTTGGACATAGTGCTTAAATAAATTATATTTTTAAAATTAATTTCATATGTTTCTTCTCACCTTTTAAATGGTGTCCCAAGAAAAGGTAACATACACGTATAGCTGGCCTTCTATTCTATCGGGCAGCACTGGCTCAGATGTTCTCTGGGGCTCTTTACTAACTCATCATTCTAGTAATATACAAAAATTCTCCCCTAAAATTGCAACCGCCTGTATAAACGGGCCTTTCATTTTATGGGGTAAAAGTCCCTGGTAGCTATATAAAAAGCTTTGCCCCCTCTGTTCTGTCTTCTTCTATATTAATAACTTGGGTAATGATGTCAGAAGATAAATAGCTCACTATCTTTAAAGTTAGAGAAAGAGGAAAGAAGATTTCATGGCTCATATATCTGTGGAGAAAGCTATCCAAACTTTGGAGCAGTCCAAACTGGTTCCCTAATCAAAGATATACTTTTAATGAGATTTTATCTTTGATTGAAAATGTAAGGCTGTAATGAACTGCTGGGTCATTACTCTGCTTCCAGGCTTAATTTTTATTTAATTCTAGCTCCCTGATGTTTTTGATATGGCGCTCTTAATTTATGCTGGATGTTTAAAACTTTCTTTTTTGGATCTTTTGATGTAGGTAGCCTTTTGGGGGCAATAAATCCATTTTGAACTGAGAGTAACAAAACAGACTTCTAGTCTCCATGGAAACATTCCACATATATCTACGTCTTTATGTGTGTTTGTATTTCTACAGATGTATCACACAAGTGTCAGGGCGAGTGTAGCAACAAGGCCTTAAACGACGTCTGGTGTGCTGGATACCATTAATTCTGTGGTTTCTTGGAGTAGCTGAAGAGTCCCTGGTCTCTGGGGTGGACCAACCCTCTGTCCTAGTCCCTGCATGAGCATGAGAAAGTCATTTAATATTTCCTGAATTCCATTTCATTATCTTAAAAAAAAGCATTAGCTAGCTACATTTTAAAATAGGCAGATTAAATGAATCATGCCTGTAAAGCAGTTAGCAAATGGTCTTGTAGGTAGAAAGCAGTTAGAGCTTAAAAGTAGTTTTTATTCTTTTTGAAGCATTCTTGTCTTCTGGTTATGTGTAGAAAAATGAGTTAACATCAAGGAAAACTCTAGGACTTTTTAAAAAATTGATACAAAGTATTTCACATGTTTATGGGACATGTGAGAGGATTCCTTACATGCACAGAATGCGCATGACCCCATCAGAGTTTTCACCGTGGAGGGCATTGTCCCCATTCTAGTCCTTCCGACCTCCTTTCTGGGTCCCTACAGCAGCCCCCTCACCTGTGCCTACTCCTGAGAGCTGACCAGGACCCCCCACCCCGGGGTAGGTGACGCGGCTGCTACAGAACAGAAAGGGGCTCGTGACTTCCCAGAGTTCAGGGGAGGGGAGGACGACATTCTATCCCCAGTTCACATTCTCCCCCACACCCTTCTGATCCTGGAAGGGCATCCTTAGAACTCCCAGGAACTATACTTGTCACCTTTTCGTCTACTATTCCCAAGCCGACCTGTGTAACCAGGAAACCCACTCAGCTGTGACTCAGGGGCCTCTACAGTGAGACCCCAGGGTATGTCCAGGTGTGTGGAGGTGGAGTCTCTGTGCAGGACCCTTCCACCCATGTCTACTAGAGCCCCACCTTGGCCTCTTTACACAGTCTTCCTCCTGTGAAGCCATCTAAGGGCCTCTTTCTTCCTTGAGGAGACCTCTTCTCCTCCCATTTCTGGGGGAGTACTTGTGAAGCTGATACTTGTTAAAAGTTTCAGGGGTTCCAAATGCCAGATACCGCAACCTGTGCCTATGGTGCCAGGAACGGGTCCATCACCAAAGGCCCCAAGCCCGGCTGGACTCTCAGAGCCCGCGAGGCACACTCTTTCTCTGGTAAGTATTTCTATCTCCTCTAAATGTCTCACACCAGTTTTTCCTGCATCACTGTCCTGGTTATTATAATGTTCTGGCCAGAGGTGTATGTTGACCTTTATGTGCATAGGACCGTGTGGCTCATCTCTCACCCCACAGCCCCTTCTCTGTGAGGCACCTGCTGTGTACACAGGTCACGGAGCCCCTGCCCCTCCTGAAGCTGGTGGTCTGGCCTAGCACCCAGCCCTGAATTTCCTTTCTGTGCTCATTTCTGAATGACTGAAGCTTTCAGCACCGAGCAGGGAAAGGTGCCCTCTGAGGACTGGACCGTGGTGTGGACAGAGAGAACGCGGTCTTCCACAGAACGGGCTCGGAGGAGGCTGGAAACCAGATAATGAGCAGTGGGTGGGGGCAGGGGGTGGTGGGGGATCGGTGACCACCTAGAAATCGTACCTCTGTCTGGTGTAGGGAACTGTTCCTGGTACCCCACAACATCCAGTCCAACTCTGGTGAGAAGCACAGAGAGCTGGTTTTCCTGATTACCATTCCATGCTGTTAGTGTCGGACTGGCACCCAGTCAGCACTCCAGGGGCCGGGCCACAAGCTAGGCCAGCTGGCCAACACCCCAATCCCCTTGACTGGGCTCTGGGGGGGTTCAGCTTAGTCAGTGGGCTCACGACCCATGACATCAGAGATGGTGCTGAGAAATTTGCTTAAGTTGGGATTGTCTGGGGAAAGAGTTCTCCTTCTGCTGGGGTTGCCAAATTGGCAGAATGTGAGCCTGGAGCTCCCACGTCTGTCTCACCATTAAACACCAGTAGTGCCAAACTCAAGGAAAGCGGAGGAGGAGGGTCAGAGGCATGGAGAGGAAGGTCTCCTACAGAATCATTCGAGCACTTGAGTTGAGGAGGAGCTAAAGTCAGCCAGCCTCGTGCCAGTCTGAGATTCTGTCCCATAAAAAAGAAAATTCTGAAGGCTATGTTAACCAGTTTGATGACAATATTTCAAATTGTATATAAAAACAGCACACTGTACCCCATGACCATATGTATCAATGTACACAGTTATGATTTAATAAAAAAAAGTCCTCATTGATTTTTTTCCTTTTATTTTCTTCCTTTAATTTTCATTCTTTCTTTCTTTTTGTGTTTTTCACTTTCTTCTTCCTTCTCTCTCCACTCCCTGTCACCCCATAATACCGGACACTTTCTCTTCTTGATGCATAAGACAATTCTAATTATATACAGCTGAACCTCTAATACAGCAGTTCTCAACCTGTGGGTTGTGACCCACAGGAACTGTATTAAAGGGCTGCGGCATCAGGAAGGTTGAGAACCACTGCTCTAATAGCTGACCACCTCCCTACCTTGGGCCACCTCCTTAACCTGACCTAATTTTCATAGACCAGACATGTACCACATGGACGTATCAGCACATGGGCTTGCTTCCTCACGATGACCACCTTGTATGTTGACCAGTTAGTTACAGTTCTTTGGGTGGTCAACTTACTAGTACAGTTATTTAATATTTTTTGCCTATTTCTCCAGTAAACCCTAAGCTCCATGGCGGGATATTCCAAGGAGCTCTGTGTTTCAATGACTTGTATTTCCAATGACTCACAAATAGAAATTAAAGATAAATATCTATTTCGATATAATGCTAGCTTAGCCTACAATCCCAGTATAACTAGATGAGATGGACTTACAGTCTTAGGAATTGAATGTGTTTAATAACTATTGTGCAACTTCCTCAATTCCAAAAGTCTAAGCCTTTAATAGAATCCATAAGCAAACATATTATCAAGTAATTTAAAATCAAGTGTTTGATATTGATACTTCATAGTTATCATTATATCGACCCAGCAATCTCAACAGCTCTCAAGACAATCTGGAATGTGAAAAGCTAGAATGAATTCTCAGTGACGCACAATTTTATCAACTTTCAGAATTATTGTTGTAAGTTGATTTTTAAAAAGGGGCTAATGCATTTGGAACAGTAGCCCTTGCATGATACCTGTGAGGAAAGTGAAGCAGAGAATGGAAGTTATTTCCTTAGTAATTGTATCAGAACAGACTTCTGACAAAACGCATATAGCTACCCTTACATGAAGGGCTGAAATGAATCCTATGTAATAGACAGCTATGGTTCAAGAACATAAGTAGTTGCTTTAATTTCATGAAAAACAATAGGCCTGGAGATTCCTGCTTGAGAGAGAAACTTTCACCCAATAAACAGAAAGGTGAGCGCTGGGGAGGCCTGTCTCTGGCTCCGTGGGCTGTTCAGGTGGTAACCATCCCATCTAGCAGCCTTCAAGTTGCTGGCAGGGTTGCTGCAAACCCCGACAGGTCCCACTGCAGCAAACACAAACATTACCCAGACAACTTCACCGCTCCTGAATCAGCACCCAAGATCAGCACATGCCCAGCAGATGTAATCAGTTAACTAGCCTGTGAACTCTATTCTGTTTTTCAAAATACATAAGGACTTCTCCGCAGGGCTGTCTTGACAGTAGGGGTTATCCAATTCATATGTTTTGCCCCTTGGTAATTTTTCACTAGAAACATTTGCTGCGGACTCTGGTGTCTTCTTAGGAGTGTTTTCATCTGTGAACTCCTAATTCTCAACAGGAATACCCATTGTTTATCATGACCTCTATCGTTGTGGCTTTCAGTGATATCAACTGCTATTAATAAGTACGCATTGAGTAATTATGGGCCAGGAACTGGACTGGTAATCTAAATACAGTATGGGTGAGATTCACAATGACCTTAAGATGTGAGTGGCATCGTTATCAATGTTTTTACAGAAGAGGAATCAGATATAAAGCAAAGGTAAAGAACTTGCCCAAACACAGTCCTAGATGGGTTCCAAAAGACTTCTTCTATTCTTTTATTATGCCATAATTCCTAATTCATGAATCATAAATTAATGAAATTATATTTGAATATAAAACAAACATGAATATTTACCTTTCCGATGCAGATTTTGTAGATCATAATCAGAAGCACGCGTTATTTTGTGGGATGTGAGGTTACTCATCATTCTATCAATTATTACTCTATGAAACTCTGACATAAACACAGTCATCACTTTTAACAGCTGCATAATACCCCATCGCATTTAATATTCAACATAAATCATTCATTCCTTTAAGTTGTTGCCAGTATTTTGACACTGCTGGTCAGGCAACAAGGTAGGTCTGTTCAGGAGGCTCCATTTCTATTGGACCAGAGTCGTGAGAAATGCTCACTAACACTGGGTCACAAGAAATAATGATCTGTGTGACTGTGCACAGGTATGAGTGCTCCGTTTTTAAATAATTCCCACCAAACTGCAACATTCCCAGCAAAGAACCTTGCCAGTATTGGGAGAGATAAATGTTTTTATTTTATGTTAACACAGTTAACTTTGTAGGCTGACACTGGTATATCCCAGGGCTTTCATTTACATTTCAAACAGCTATCAGGGAAAGTTGTTTATCTGTATTTGACTCTATGCATGCTTTCCTTGGGTGGATTTTCTGATAGATCCTTAGCTTTTAGACTTTATTGATTTCTCCATGAAGACATCCCTGTCATGGGGAAAAATTAATGTGTCAATCTCTGAGTTGATAAATTAGATCAACAGCAAAACTCAATCTGAATGTATAAAATTTAGAAAACATATTTTTTTCCCTTATTCCAAGTTAGTGTGCTATCTTGGTGGGATGTACAAGTTGATGTAAAGGGTTTCATTACTGCCCTGACTTAGTTCTATATACAACCTGGGTTCTACTTGCTTCACTGAATCAGATGGCTGAGAAGACTGGTCAATCTCCCTGGTGGGTTGGATCCTGCCTGCCAACACACGGCAAGCCTTTGTTTCACCCCTCCCTCTCTTAACCAAAAACTAGAATTTCTTGAGCTTGACACATTTTCTGTTCTATAGGACCTTCCCTCTCATCCACCCAGAAAACATTTGTTAAAAAGGAAATACGAAATTTACTAAGAAGGTAGAACACACACAGAACAAAAAGAAAATGGAAACTACTATTTGAGGTGATGATTAAGTTAATCAGCTTGATTACAGAGATTATTTCACAATCACATGAATATCGGAACATTAAGCTGTGCACCTTACATGTATGTACTTTTTGATTATACTACTGTAAAGCTGAGCAAACAAAGAAAATACAAAAAACCTCTGGTGAGCTGCAAATTCTAATAGCTTTTCATTTAAAATGGCCAGAGAAAAAGACAATGTATTTTTGATGACTTCACTCAAAAATAAATTCTAATCTATGACTGTCCAAAAAAGCCTAGTAAATGACAGAAAAATCAATGTAGGGGCCACATGTGTGTTTAACGTGGTGTGTGCACACAGATGTGTGTGCTTCCTCTGACCTCCCCCCCAGCCCCACGGACACTGTTGTTACAGTATCAGCTTCCATCAAAAATTATTTCAGCAACCTAGTTGCTGAGATGGATGGTGTAATCCTGAGGTTTTCTGACCTTGATCAACATGAAGAAAATTTCAGCTGAACTGTGCAAAAGTACTGAGACAACATAAATCACATTTGGACAGGGCATGCTTTCTCTCTAAAGTGTGAAGTCACCCAATCACATATCAAGAAGTGGGATAATAAAACCCACCAACTGAAGAGAGAGAAAAATTAATTAGCGCTCACTTCACTCATCCCACAAAAGTCATTGCGGGTTTTTTTTTTTTTGGGGGGGAGAAAAGATGACAGAACAATCTTGGAAAATTAGCACTGTACTTGATTAAATGTTTCTTAAATGCATTTTAATTCAGAGTTTAGAGGAAGAAATCTCTCTAAAAATCACACAAAAGGATAGGTTTGCTTTTTAAAAGTAAAACAAATGGTGAATGAAAATAATAGCTGTAATTAATGGTTTTAAGATGTAAGTAATTCAGCCCCAATTAATAAATAATTGCAAGGAGATGAAAAATAGTCTGATAGATAAATAACACCTTTAAAATTAAGACATCAAAACATAACCCTATCTGAGGATGATGTCAGCAAATTATCACCATAATGTAATCAATGTAGGCTTCTCGGGTGCCTAAGAAAGTGTTTCTACATGCACCTGATATAATGCTCTTGTTAAATTGCTTTTTTAACATTTTTTTATTTTGATTAATATGAGGGCACATACAAAGAGGCCATATGGCTTGCATTTGTAAAGCAAGATCAAAGTTTTAGCTCTGTCCCCCACACAAGCAGCAGTCATGCTCTATCCATGAAAACACCAGTGCCTTGTTAGGCTACAAATCCATAACATGGAAAACAGGTAGGCTCAAAAGAATAGAAGCATGTCTGGGCTTAAACAAGGAGCACTTGGCTTTGTTTCACTCATCAGTTGCCAGATTCTGTTCCAGGAACAAACAACCTATACCTGGCACACATTCAGTAGCTCCCACTCCTTTATCCTTGGCAGGCATCACTAATCAATCATGCATTCTTTCTGGTAGAACCCAGATGCCACAACCTCCTCATCAACAGGGCATTCTATGCAGCCACAATCAATCTGAATTGACACCAGAGATTCAGTCTGTTGCCAATCACTGGTCTGCAAATTAAATTATGCTTTCCGACTCTGCTTACATGCCTTCACTTGGACTGATAAACACCAACAGGTACACAAAACCTCAGAGCAGCCATTGGGGACTGACTTAGCATCTAGTCTGAGCTTTGTAATTTACTTTGCTATTTTCTTAAGTGGTCCTAATGGCACCTTTTCTGATCCCACCACAGATCTAAGAAACTGAGTCAAAGATGAAAAAGCAATAGGAGAAAAGCAAATGTAAGTGTAATAATAAGGCAGCTCGCACTTGTGGAAGTTACATCCTGTGCCTTGCCAGGATGCTAAGAACCCCAAGTATGCTGGTGCATTCAGTCCCATCATAATCCTGAAATGATTCTCTTCTCCCTTCCATTCTACATGAGAAGTTGAGCAACCAAGAATTTAGCTAACCAGGAAGGGACCAGGAGAGGGTTTAAACGTGGGCCTTTGAGAATCTCACATTAGAGCTTGTAGCCATTACACCTGTGATTCTTTAGATGGCTTTTCCCAAAGCCAACTTCAAGGCTGACGGGAAGGTGTATCAGATGAATGGCCCTCTCTACCTCCACAGCGTTCCACTGCACTCTGCATTACATCTGTGCCCAGCATCCCTCATCATCTGTCATGTGGGTTTCTGGCCCATCAGAGGCTAATTTAACTTGATAACACATCCATTTTTGAAGCTCTAACAGTTTTTACCTGCTCTCACCTCTCCCAGCCCACTACCACCCTGCAATTTTCCTAAAATAAATGAAAGAGGGAAGTATGACTAACAACTCATTTTCAGGAGAAGAGTTAACCTGCAGATAAAATATGAAAGGCAGGTGCAGAGACCCATCCTGGAGTCAGAAGCTCTTGTCTACGAAAATAACTCTCAGTCGTGCTGGGAAGTGAAGCACTGACTGGAACCATGAGCATTTTGATGGTTCTGAAGAGCAGACCCCTGAGGACCCCTGGTAATACCTGATGATGACTGATTAAGAGGGAATTAAATGCAGAGATACATCACAGAATGGCATTTAGCACTCGGCCCAGGTTACCTCTGTCCTGTTAAGGGCTTTGTTACAATAATTCTCACAAGTAGAGCTACCATTTATCCACGCGCTAGGACGAAGTGTGTTCAGCATTAAGGGACATTTATTACTTGTTCCTGTGCAGCATCCTTGGAAGAGGTAATGCTGTCTAGTGATTAAGAGTCAAACAAAGACTTCCTGAGTTTGAATCCCACCTCCACCTTTACTATCTGGGTGATCTCAGGCGCACTTGTTAACCCTTCCTTCCCTCATTTTGTCATCTGTCATGTGGGGATACATATGGCATGTGTCTTAAAGGATCTTTATAAGAATTCAATCATAGAATGCACATCAAGTACTAAAAACCATCCTTGGCATTTATTAAATTCTCAATGCAAGCTAGCTGTTATTATTCCTACTCTCTTCTGGAAAGAAAAATTCAAGCAAGGTTTCATTGGGGGACCACGTCTCCCTCTGCTCTTAGCCCACTTAAGCCATTCAACTGGGACCATCCTATTTTGGGTGTGGGTGGAGGAAGACAGAGAAGTAAAGTATTGTCCTCCAGGGCTAAGTGACTCCCATTCAGTGAGTATCACAACCAGGGGTCGCACTGAAAGTGATGGGAAATAATCTCCTTCTGTTTACAGGTAGAATCTAAGTCTCAGCTGGGGGCCATCTCTGCCACCTGGTGCTGTTTAAACACGAGACTCCAGCGACATCAGAAGACAGCCCAACTTTACCCAACAACTGTCATTGGTTCCTTTAAACTTATGCAACCTGATTTTCTATTATGCAAATAAAAATTGTCCTGACTAACACAGACCATGAGTATAGGACATGGCATACATGATCTACTATTTTAGAGACAATGTGGCTGTGGACAGAAAGCTGATGTGACCCACCCAAGGTCTCCCAACTAGGTGAGGGAACAGAATTCAAACCCAGATTTATCTGATGCCCCAACTCCTCCCCTCTAGACTTAACATTGTCTTTTGAAATAAATAATGTAGAAGTGAACAAAATCACTGGGGATTTCTAGACAGAAACCTATCTCCACCATTTGGGTCTCTCTAGAGCTGACTTCTCTCCCTTCCCATCTGTGGCTTCTAAACATGTAACTCTAAGACACTGGGATTTATCATCTTGATTGTTGACTGGTCCCTAAGTCTAAGCAACAGTGATGCTGAGCCAGACTATTAGTGGGGCTACATGTTTGGAGCTCTAATAGTGTCTTGTTTTTCAATAGAGAACAACAATAACACAAGGTTTATTTATGGTGGACACACCAAGTACCACCAAGATCCTATCTACAAACTCCTGCTGAGCAAAGCAGCTGAGACAAGTCTATAAACGCCAGTCATGTTGCTGATGCTGGAGGACTGTGCACCATCCTTTGGCCAGAGATGGTGGGACCAGCAGTGAGGGGTGGCTGATCACTAGTTTGGAATGAGAGCCACACCCAATAGAAGGGAATGAGGGTTACTACTCTGAAGATGAATCACAGTTTCAGAGAATTTGCATGAGATGTAGACTAAGAATAAACAGAAAGGCCAAGTAAGAGAAAGGTTTTGCTGGTGTTAGATCACCCTGCCTCCCGTATGGCCAGAGATGCTGGGGCCAGGAGTGAACTGATAGATGCCCTAAAGGTCAAGAATAAGCACAGTCTATCAATAAGCAGTAGAACCCAATGGGACTACCTTCATACACATATCCGATCTTATAAAACAAATGTTAGTAAAGGGCATTGGTGACTTGGCCCTTGTCTACTTTCTGGCCTTATCTCAAGCCACTTTTCCCTCTTCTTTTAGAGCCCCAGATACACTGACCTCGACTCAGTGCCCCAGTCAGGCCTCCAGACCTCCTCCTCTGCACCTGTCCAGGCTGCCCTCCACCTGCCCTCTCTGACTGACACTCAAAGTCCTTCCTCAGTGATGCTCTAATTTCACTGCCATGGCTTTGGGTAATCTTGCAGCTGCTTTTCTTTTAATGCATACACACTGTCAGCCTTAAACAGGAGCCATGTGAAGCAGAAAAGAGATCCAATCCCATGATGAGTTCTGTGAGTCTCACCCAGATGGGTGCTCACCGCAGCCCTTGTCCTCACCCGGGTCAAGTATCCCACATGGGTCTTAAATGAGACACTTCTCCATGAACTCTTCCCATTCTAGAAGGAGGCCCTCTAATTAAGGAGTGACTCTTCCCTCCTCTTTGTTCTGGGATTAGGCCAGAGGACTAACCCACTCCCATTGCCAGGGCAAGAGAAGGCACCACCAGAGAGCTGCCCTGGCAATTGCTTTGTGTTCACAATCAATCTCACTGGCATCTACACCTCTGAAATCTAGGAAATTAATTCATTCCCAATGTTAATCAATTACCTTTATACCTCATGACAGCAAAATGTACACAAATACTTTAGCTGAGTGGTCTCCAAGTTACTGGATGAAACTGTCCATGACCCATAGCCAGAGTCAGTAAGTCACGTGGATATGGACTTTCTCTCCCGGACCCAGACCTTCCTCTCCATCTCTTGCACAGCTCTAGTTCACACTCACCCTCCTGTCTGCACCCTGCCCCGGTCCCCTCCCTGTGTCTACCCTTCCTCCCTTCTAGCTCCCCACTGCAAACAAGTAGCCTTTGAAACTTTCAGAATGGCTAGACAGAATCCTTTCCCTGATCATCAACCCACCTATCAAAAACAGGGTTTCCTCACCTTTCGTTACTTGCGATCCAAATGCATCATCATTTATATAGTCCTCTGATTTTGTTTAATTCAATTGTTTTGTTCTTAAAAGATTTATTGAGATCTATTTAAGTTCCTTTAGAAAAAGGGAACTAGCTCATTGAAGTGAATGGAAAGTTCATTATCCTTGTCATTAGTATATGGTAATCCTAATTCGAAAGTAAAATGATAATGCCAACCTATAGTTACATTATTAGAACTGTCTGCCAAGGGTTTGGGGTCTCTGAGATCTTCAGGCTCATTACCAAAAACAACCACCACCACTAAAATATTCTCTGGGATGTAATTTCAAGGTCTGGGAAATAGTTGACAAGGGAATAACCTCCTCACTTCCTCACTACGTGATTTGATACTATATCGGTGAGTCAACTGAAGATAGTTCCAATGTCACCCAAAATCTGGCCCCTACACTTGGGCAATACTAACCTGCAGAAAAATGTGGTCTCCAGGACACACCTCCCATTCCTTTCCTGCCAGTGTTACTCAGGTATGGTTGACAAAGTAAATGCTGCATATGTTTAGGGCACACGCCATGATGTTTCCATATATTACACATTGTGAAATGATCACCACAATCAAGCTAACTTAACATATCCATCGTCTCATGTAGTTCCTGTGAGCATGGTGAGGAGACACTTGACATCTGTCCTCTTAGCAGATTTCACGTATAAAATACATTAATTAACTATAGTCATCAGGCTGTACATTAGTTCCTCAGAACTTAATCCTCTCATAGCTGAACATTGTACTCTTTGATGAACCACCCCAGCCACTGGCAAACACCCTCTCACCCTCTGCCTATACATTTTGCAATTTTTTTTAGATCCCACATGTAAGTGAAATCATGGAGTATTTGTTCTCTCTGCCTCTGGGTTATTTCACTAGCATAATGCCCTCCAAGTTCATCCACATCATTGCAAATGGCAGAATTCCCTTCTTTCTTTAAGGCTGGATAATATTCCACTTTAGAGCTCTTGTGTGAGCCATCCCACTTTTGGGTACATAGCCAAGCAAATAGCATCTCTGTCTCAAAGAGACACCTGCACTCTCCTCTTCATCCCCATCACACAGCATTAAAGAGGGAGCATCTGGCTGGCAACCAAGCCCTGTGATTTCTCAGCATCCTGACTGGCTTAAATCTTGTTCTAGCTAAAGTCTTAAACTTCCGTGCACTTGCTCAAGGCCAGCTTCTGGCTCATCCCTAAATGCTGTGCCCCTTCCTCTTCCCTGGGTACTTCCTTTTTGGCTGGGTTAGTCATACAAAGTTTAAGGACCTTCACAGTTCCATGCAATTCTGGCCCCATCTAGCAAGGATCTGCCTCCCAAGGGGAGGAGAGGTGACACAAAGCCCCGCCCTGTTGGCATGGCAAGCAGTATCCTCCATAATCTGCTACCTACTCAGGGTCCTAGTGTTCCCCTTTGGCCATTCTGGGACACACATGACAGGCCTGAATCCGCCCTAAACGTGCCCCGATCTTTTTTACCACTATGCATTTACCCATGTTGTCCTCTCTAGCACACGGGCCTTAGTTAGACCCCACACACCTGGGATTATATGCATGTGAGATCTTCCTAATCCACTGAGATTCAGCCTGCAGATCTCAAGTCTTTTAATTATGTGGAAGATTTCCTGCAGGTTTCCTTATAAGAGGGAAGCTCTTAACCTATATTCCACACGACCACATTCAGCTGAGTAACAGCTCCCGGAACGTGCAGCCATCATTCTCCAGGTCCCACTGTCCAGACTCCTCCACATTATCCTATGCTCACTGCCCTCCTCCCTTCGTACTATCCCTCCTAGACATGGTGGTCAAGTGACTTTGTGATTTCCTGACCTATGCCAAGTGTCTCTTCCACTGTGAAATACTTCCAAGGCCTTCAAGAACCCACTTCTCTCAACTCCCATAAGACTTTCTGGGGATCCATTTTAGAACATGAATTATAAATAACATGAGATGTCTATAGGTACAGACACTGGCCAAAAATAAAAATAAAAAGGTACCAACAGGTGAGTGAATTCTTTTTTGTACCAGGCATTACATAAACACTGTGCAGTATTATCCACTCCTCAGATTAACATTTCATGTGGATGTTTTTTTATCCCCAATTTACAGGTAAGTAAATGGAGGCTGACAGAAATTAAGAAAACTTCTCAAGATCACAGACCTTCTATGGGGGAGAGTTTAAAGTCTATGATTTTAACCACTCCCTATGTGTCCTCTTGTGTTTTAAGCATGGAATTTTTAAGCCTTCCATATATCCTGCTGAAATTGCCAAAACTGAACCAGGTCTTTGGAGATTGAAGCCAGAACTTCACCTCCAGAGCTACTGTGTCTTGTCCGCAAGACCAGAAGATGTCCTGGCATCCCCTGCTCACCAGAGGGACAAGACTTTCAAGACGATGAAGAATCTCCACTGGGAGCCGGGAAGGGCTGCAGCACAGGAGCTGAAAGATTGGCCCCTATTGAAAACCAGAGCACTTACTAGAATGTGAATAAAAAAAAAAAAATGGTCCAGGCACTAATTCATCCACTGGAAAGTTAAATTTGCATACACTACAAATTTAACTACCATGTTTCCTTGAAAATAAGATACTGTCTTATATTTATTTTTTCTCAAGAAGACATACTAGGGTTTATTTTCAGGGGATGTCTTATTTTTATTAAGTATAGTACAACAATCTACATTTATTCAAATACAGTTAAGTCATCTTCTTCTGGAACCTGACAGGGGGAGCCGACCTTGTTGGTGGGGCTGGCGCTAGTGATGCGTGAACTCCTTTCCCCTAGCCGTAAGCACATGCACAATAGGATGCCTGCGACGGTGGTTACCACACATGCACCTGCGCAAGTGCGAACGGCTTGGAGAAAGGAGCTGTGGCAGATAAAAGGTATTCCTGTCTTCCTTACTGCTCCACACCAAAATGCATGTGTGGCTATGCAGATACACTGCATACCACACCCATCACTAGGTCTTATTATCAGGGTAGGGCTTATATTAAACAAATGCATAGAAATCCTGCTAGGGCTTATTTTGGGGGTAGGTCTTATTTTTGGGGAAACACAGTATTAGTTTTTGTGTATGGGAGGGTAGCCTTGGAAGTAAGAACCTGGGGTAAGAATCTCTGAGTTCAAATCTCGGCCTCATGGTACAACTTGCTAAAAAAAAGTAGTCCTCCAGGACAACACAGCTAACCTTTCTGAGTTTCTATTTTTTTCACCTGTAAAATGGGGATATTGGTGGAGTCTACTACACATGGCTGTTGCAAGCATTCAGGGGGCCTGAGGATCAGAGTAAGAGTTGTAACAAGACTAGTTTAGAACATTCATGGTGTTGGTTTCCCAATCACAGCTTGGGTCAAACCCAGTCTGAAAGTCATTGTAACTTTGAAAACCACTCAAACTCCTTTTGTGCAATTTTATAGAAGATCTGAAACTATTTAGCCACACCAGGCAGGCAATACGTGAGAAGTAGCAGCTCTGACTGCCTTTATGTCCTGTGACAAACAGCCTCTCATCGCCGCCTGACACATTCTCCCCTCACTGATCCGTCCACCTCTCCTCTCATCACCTGAATCGCAGTCTTCATGATAGTATTAAAATTCAGATGGATTTTGCACCACAAATGAAAGTGAATTTCAATGCCTCCGTTCCCCAGCAGAAGCACAGGTACTGTAAATGTCAATGCGTGTGGTCTGGCGAGGCCACAAGGCCACTCCCAGAGATGGCTTACCTCCATCACCTCCACTGAAGGTGCATTAGCTCCATGGAATCCACCTGTGGGAGGAAACGCTCTGTGCTCTTGCTTTCCTCTTAAGGGAGCAAACCTCCACCAGCCCCTTAAGATCTCCCTGGGACATCGTCTGAAAGATTTTAAAGAACAGCCAGGAACCCATCTGAGCCCAGGAACATTTGTAGTGGCTCTGCCAATTGGTAGGCTTGGAAGCAAATAAGAAACATACAACCACACTCCAGTACACACACTACGAATTCCCCCACAAACACCCAGGCAAGGTTTTCCAGATGACAAACTTTCTGTTGGCCTGACAGAAAAAAGGCTTCCATTTCCTAGGTGCAGGGGAACAAATCACCTGACCCCAGTGAGAACAGCCCACATCACAGAGTCCCAAAGCTGTAGATGCTGGTGTGGATGTGGAGAGAAGGGAGCACCGTTACACTGCGGGAGGGCAGCAGACTAATACAGCCTCTGTGGGAAAAAGTACGGAGAATCATCCAAAAGCTAAAAGTAGACCTTCCACTGAATCCCACAATCCCATTACTCGGTGTCTGCCCCCCCAAAATAAAATCATCATTTTATCAAAAGAACATTTGCACTAGAATTTTTACTGCAGCTCGATTCACAATCACCAAGACATGGAAGGAACCCAAGTGCCCATCAACCCAGGAATGGATTAATAAGCCATGGTATATGTAGACCACGAAATACTGTTCAGCATAGAAAAAGATGGAGACTTCATATCTTTTGTATTAACCTGGATGGAGCTGAAGCACATTCTTCTTAGTGAAGTATCACAAAAACGTAAAAGCAGTATCCAATGTACTAAATATTAATATGAAACTGCACACTCACAGCAGAGAAGACACAAGTCTATTCAAGAGGAGGAGGAGGAGGGAGGGACGGAGGGAGGAAGATGGATCAGTGTGCTCCCACCTAATGTGTACAGTGTAAGGGTATACAGCACAGCCCCTGGGCCAAGGACTCAACTACAACTTGAACTTGACCTTGGAAATGAAAATAATGTAACCTAATCATGTGTACCCTCATATTATTCTGAAATTTTTTAAAAACTAGATCTTCTAGGATTAAAAAAAATAGAAAAAAAAACAGGACAGAAAAATTAAAAAATCATGTCCTTCCGTGAATAGTCTCAGAGCCCAGACTGTGAGCAGACCAAGAATGATCTTATGCCTCTTCATTAAGATGAGGGCTCTCTTCAGCTCTTGAAATTCACTGTTTATCTTCCAACATTCCATCTGGCTTAGGATTCAAGGGGAAATAACTCACCTCAAGGTAAAGGGCCCTACCAAACGGTTCTGATGGATTCTATAGAAAACTTGAGATTTTGTGTGTTCTAAAAGTCTTATATCGAGAACATAATTGAATATAACAAGGGTATAGTGGGAAGTACACAAATATGTCTACATACGCAGAATATAAGAAGAGACAGGAAGTAAGGGAAGGTGAAAGAAAAAGAGTGAACGTTATTCTTAGGAAGCCATCCAGTCCTACAGGGGTCCTGTTAAGCTCTCTGAACTAAAGAAAATTGAGCTTTAAAGAAAACACTGCCAGTTCTCCTCTGGAGCACTCAGCAGTCGTAAAAGTCCACACAGGCCGAGGGGCTGCCGCTTCAGAGACAGGTTTACTTATTACTTTGGCACCTCTGCCATCTCTTGTCACTTCAATTCCACTTTATCAAATTACTGATTTTGCCAGAAGCACTTGGATTAAACGGAGAGGGACACACACACAGAGGAGCACGTGCCACCACTTCGGCAGTGAAATTTCATAATCGTATGTCAGAGTGACAGAAGGACTAGAGTGCCTTCTTGGAACCTGAAGGCCATCCCTCCGGCGGGGACATGGGACTCTCTGGGATGACTAGGGTTTGCATCTTGAATTTCCACTGAGAAAGAACTCCTATCTGTAGAGTTCCACCTCCCAAAACCTTGCCCCAACTTCTAACACATAGAGAGACCCCAGGAAGCTAAAACCTTTGTACAGAATTCACTACATTGCTAAGAGTTTTTTATTTTTTTTTAAGAAACAAAAAGGTTCCATTGTTTAACAGAGATGGAATAGAAAGTAAGACTGAGAATTTGCAATAGGCTTTTTTTTTTTTTAAATCATGAGGAGTCGTCCCCAGTTAACTGCAGCCAAATATTTGGTAGTTTTTCTATCAGTCATGTGAAGAAGTCAAATGGAGAAAGTAAGTGGAGAATGTTTTAGAAAGGAGGCTTCCTTGGGAGCAAATGACTCAACCCAACAACATCTGGAAAAGTAGAGAAACATCCGTGTGTGTGAGCACTGCCCTCGTTAAATAAGTACTGAAACCATCTACAGAATGAACACAAATGACTTCTCTGCCCCAGTAAGCCTCCCAGAGCAGGTGCGGACCTGGGCAATCAGCATCATATCTCCACAATGTATAAACCAAAGGGGGTCTGAGGAGGTAGACCAGGGGCTGCCCAAAACTCACCCTGGCAGCGCACTGACCTTGCTGGTGATGGAGCCTTGTCAGAGCATCAGTTCCTATGGCAAAGAGGTTTTATTTTAACAAGACACTGGACAGAAATACACCTGTGAAGTCCACAAAAGTCCATGGGAAGTGGAAATAGCCTGAACTCTGGAGACAGGCCAGGGAGCATGCTTCCTGAGTATCGGGCAGGGCAGAACATTACTGGGAATTTGGACACGTGTTCGGCCTAAGCAGCATTTGTGCAACTCACAAAACACACGGCACATATACCAGCACCCAAGCATGGGGCAGGCGTGAACGTGAATTGAAGCATCTTTTTCTGCAAACTTGAGCAACGCACATTCTAAGCCAGGATCCTGCAGTTTGAATTTTAGCTGCTGTATCATTATCGCTTCCAATGCAAGGAGGTTAACACCCTACAAAATAGTGCGTGGCGATTGCTTCTTATTTAAAAGCAAAACTTTTGTTCTGAAAAGTCCTCAATTGCCTTATTCATCAGCAGACACACCTGAGCCACCATGAAATCACAGCTGAAATCCTCTGCTTGAAATAATAAGCCCATGTGACAAGAATGGTGTAGCTGAAATGAGGGAACATCTTTCAAAATTGTGGGATGATGCCCAAAGGCAGCCAGGAGGGGTACACTCTCCATCCACTTGTTTGACCTCTTTGGATCCGAGGGGTCAAGGGTAAAATGTGATCTGCAGGGATACGCTTTGCCACAGAAACTTCTGTGAACTCTTGTCAATAAAGAGATGCTGTGACAATATTTGAGGACTGTTTGTGAGCTGCTGTTCCTGAGGGGCTCAACACCAAGTGTAACAAAGAAGATAAATTGCAAGAGGGTGAACTCTAAATATGTAAGAAGTGACCTTTGCCCCTTAATCTCAAATGTGTTGCTGCTGTTCATATAAATGTGTCATGATGGAAATTGAGGCTCTTTTGCACACCCAAGTGCATGGACCAGATATATAGGAATACACCCTGGGAAGCCAGTATTATGTACTCTCCAGTATACATGTATATTATATAATTATGTGTGATACATACATCACAACCAACAACAATATTCCACTAAAATGTTACATGAGTTAAAGGATAAATGAGTCATTTTCCTGCACAGAAGGATATGACTACAACAAAACTCAGCACCAAAGTTTTTGCAAACTTAACTGTGCTTTATTGAAGCCATCAGATAATGACACAGATTGCCAGGGAGGGGAAATGGCAGACGTTTTTAAGCATGATCGTCTTCAAATGTCAAATAGCCCATGAATCACCTGCAAACCATCACCCGAGGAGGCATGTCTTAAACACTGGGTCGAAATCACACAGAGTTCTTGTTTCCTTTGAAACCCAAAAGATGAAAAATATTGACTCACCTTTCTGTCTTCTATTTCCACGCAGGTATTGCAGTCTGCTTTGATGTCCTGAGAGGAGGAGAAAGAAAGTGAGAGAAAGAAGAGGAGTTAGACGCGTGGTCAGAGAACATTCAGCGGTGTCAGTGAAATGCCCTTTAAAATAATAAGGCCACTAACAGTTCTTTCTCAAGTCATTGCCCTTTATTGCGCTTATCGGGGTATATTCTGCGATTTTTGCATTTGAGACACATGGGTGTTATAAGCGAGCTTTATTACATGAAGGCGCAGGGGAAAGGCTGGGCATCCGAAGCCACAACAAAGAGCAACTGAGGGTTCATAAAATAACTCACCCTGATACCTCTGCTCATACCTCTGCTCAGAGACTGCCTTTCATTGGACTAATGTCTCCCCATTCCAAACTTAGCACAGTCAGATGGGTCTTGTTTCAACACAAAAGCATCATCACCTATTTTTCACCCTTCCATCCATTCATCCATCCAATCATTCCTCCATCCTCCATCTTTCCACATCTACCCATCTACCAATCATCCAATCATTCATTCATTCTCCATCCATTCATCATCCACCTTCTCTTTATCCACCCATCCATCTATCCAATGCCCACTGACCAATCCCTCCAGTCATCCATTCACCCTTTCTCCATCCTCCCCCCATCTAACCATCTACTCATGCACCCACTCATCCAAGCATCCATCCATCCATCCATCCATCCATCTTTACTGCACACCTACTTTTAAAATTTTTTTTGTTGCAGTTTGGCCGGGCTGAATTCAAACCCGCCACCCTCAGTATATGGGGCCAGCGCTCTACTCACTGAGCCACAGGCGCCACACTGCATGCCTATTTTTTAATCCACATTTTCCTGTTGCTCCAGAATGGAAAGGTGAAAAAGTCATGGTTCCTATCCTCAGGGAACTCACTGATTGGGTAGGGAGACAGACACATTCTCACAAGCAAATGTGGCATTAATTTACTCATTCAAACGAAATGTCTTCAGCATCTCCTAACCTGGCCTTGCCCTAGGCTTGGAAGACTTGGTAAGGTACAATACACATGGAGGGTCCTGCCATAAAGTTTATATTCTTTTAAGAATGACAGACAATAAACGGCATCCAGTGTATGGCATTCAGAAAATAATATGTAATGTGGAGAAAAACAAAGGCTGGAGAAGGGACTGGGAGTTGCTGAGGGTGTAGAAAAAGGTTTTAAATGTAAAAAGAAGTGGAGTCTGAGCAAAGGCTTGAAGGGAGTTAGGGAATGAGCCAAGTAGCCAAGTGGGGAAGAGGATCCCAGGCAAGGGAGGGGGCACAAAGCTCCAGGGAAGAAATGCTCTGGCCTCACTTGGCAAGAGGATGGTGGTCTCTGTGGCTGGAGGGCAGTAATTGAGGGAAATGATGGGACACGAGATCAGAGGACGTTGGCTTTTCTTCCAAGAGAGGTGAGGAATGACTCAGCACTGTCTTACTGTGGCAACGTACACATACCATGACATCTAGCATTTTACCATTTCTAAGTGCACGGTTTAGTGGCACTACGTACATTGTTGAGCAACCACTGCTGCCATCGCTCTCCAGAACTTTTCCATTCCAAAACTGTCCTCATTATACACCACCACCCCATTCTCCCTCTTTCCAGCCCCAGCACCCACCTTTCCACTTTCTGCCTCCACCAACTTGCCTGCTCTGGACACCTGTAGCAGCCTGCTAGAAATACCTTATCAAAGCTGGAAGAGCTCCAGCTTAAACAACTGACTTTTTTTTTTTTTCACAGTTCTAGAGGCTGGACATTTAAGGCAAGGTTCTATTGGGGCTCCTGGTGAGGCTCCTTTCCTGGCTGGTCAATGCCACTTTCTCACAGTGCAAAGAGAGAGAGAGAAAGAGAGAGAGAGACAGACCTTTGGTGTCTCTCGCTCTCATAAGGACACACTTAGGGTCCCACCCTTGTGACCTTAACCTTCATGACCTCTCCAAAGGCCGGCTCTCCAACTATAGTCACGTTAGCAGTGAGGGCTCCAACACATGAATTCTGGAGGGACATGATTTAGCCCGTAACACTTGTGTAAGTGGAATCCTGCAATAAATACCTGTCCTTCTATGCCTGGCTTATTTTAGTCAGCGTAATGTTTCAAGATCCCCCTAGATGGCATATCTCGGAATTTTATGCCTTTTTAAGGCTGAACAATATTTCGCTGTACAGATACATCCCACTTTGTCACCTATTCATAAGCACAGTCCGTTGAAGGATACTTGTAATCACTGAATCCTGTGTTACTTCTAGGTTTAGCATTTTGAGGATTTCCACAGCTGCTGTCCCATTGTACATTCCCACTGACAGTGCACAAGGTTTTGAATCTTCCCACTTCCTCATTGAGCACTTTTTTTCACTGAAAGCATTCAGAAAGAGGACAGGCATGATCTCATCTCTGTCTTAACAGAAGAGGCAGTTGGGAATTAAGGATGTGATCACAGAGACTAGTTTTGGGGCTACTGCAGGAGGTCTTGAAGGTTGGAAGGAAAGGAGGGTGACCAAAACCATTCCAAGGTGTCTGATCTGGGCGAGCCAGCAATGGAGGCAGGGACAGAAGGGGCTGAACAGGATCCGCAGACAGCAGTGGGGCTCTGTCCGGGTTAAGTCTATATAAATGTTTACTTTCTCATCAAGAAGTAGTTGGATCTACTCTGCTGATAGATCACTGGGGCAGGCTGATGAAAGTGAAAAACTATCACCATGGTGATTTATTAAGCACGTACAGAAACCTCTAGGACTCTTGGTTCATGAAGATCAAGAGTGGAACAAAAGGCCATGACACTATAAGGTGAAGATTCGCATAGCAATTATTTGGTTTGCATGTTGGTGAATCAGTCCGTAACAGTGAGCAAGGACTGAAAAACCTCCTTGGGATCAGGAACTGTGCCAAGTGATTTCCCATACTGCCTCTCAATGCCCAACGACCAAATGAGGGCAGTATTGCTTAGGTTGCTACATAAAAATTGATATTAGGCCCTAGGTAACTCACCAGCGGTCACACGATGATGGAGCTTGAGTATATACCCAGAAGTGGCCCCTAATACCAGATACAGATGTTTCCCCTTCCTTCCAAGTGTTTTTGTTCTTTTCCTCTGAGACAGAGTCTCACTCTGTCACCCTGGGTAGAGTGCCATGGCTTCACAGCTCACAGCAACCTCAAACTCTTGGGCTCAAGTAATCCTCTTGCCTCAGCTTCCCCAGTAACTGGGACTAGAGGTGCCCGCCACAACACCCAGCTAGTTTTTTTCTATTTTTTTGTAGAGACAGAGTCTCAGTCTTGCTTAGGCTGGTCTTGAGTTCCTGAGTTCAGCAATCCACCTGCCTCGGCCTCCCAGAGTGCTAGGATTAGAGGTGTGAGCCACTACACCCAACCAGAGTTGATTAGCCTCAGTTTCCCCATCTGTAAGATGATAATTACAACCATCATCATCATCATGGCTTCCTCATTTCTTGTTAGGCTTATCCAAAACATTCAGGTGATTTTATTTTAATCATAGTGGTTAATCAGTCTAGATAATTCAGGCCACATGTTTCACTCTTTACCCTGACAGGAAGGGTCATTTATAGCAAAAATAGCTAGAGAAGTAGTGGAATGCCCCACCCCCATTCATATGCTGCAGCTCTAGCCCCCAGGGCGGCTACATTTGGAGGTGTGGCTGTTAGGGAAATAATTAAGATAAAATGGGGTCATAAGAGTGAAGCCCTGACCAGACAGAATTGGGGTCCTTATAAGAAGTAATACAAGACATCTCCCCCTCTTTCATACTTTTCTCCCTCTCCCCACCGCCTGCCTACACAAGCAGGACCCAGAGAGAAGTTGGCAGAGAGAAATCAGCTGTTTAGAGACCAGGGACCTGTCACTGAAGCCACAGTTTACGGTATTTTCTTAGGGAAGCCCAGGCTTCCCTAAGACGGTGCCTTATAGATTCCCAGACAATCTATAAGGCACCATCCCAGGATTTGGGGTCATTTCTACATGAGATATTTTCTTTTCTCCCTCACTTTCCTTTAATAGCTGAGTCCTCAGATTGACTTTGGACAAAGAGTCAGCAAAATATCCCTTACTCTTATTAAGAATTCTCCCTGCTAAGAAACAGAAGGAGAAACTGGAGATTAATTCAGTCTGGGAGTGGATGAAAATTGTGGATTATTTTTAAACCTAGAAAATGCCATCTAGAAACAAGGTGGGGGAAAGAAAAAAGAAGAACTCCCTGTCTGCTTGAGCCCGTCCTGACCGGGCGAAACGTGTCCTTCCCTTCTCTGCTCGAGTGAGAAGACACTGGGTTTATGGGGAAGAGTCCATATCAGATTTTGATTTACTTGTGTAGAAGTGGCAGGTGTTAATCAACAAACTAATGAAATCAATAAACCAAAAGCAGGGTTTTTTTGTTTTTAATCTGCCACCAAGGACCTAAGCAAGTGACAGAAAAAAGCCATCTGGTAGAATCAGAGCTCTTGCCATTTCCCTAAGATTATTCAATTTATTCTTGTCAGGATTAATCTACTAAACTCATGCTGGATTTTTTATTTAGATGATATTGTTGGTTTGTCAGCCACTGTAGATCTGTGCGGGAGTCGCCCCGGGGGACTGCACTGGCTTCTGAACAATGTTGGACTCAAATTGGAAAAATGTCACTTTGTCGGGAACAAATTATTGTTCGGAGCGTTCTGCCCAGAGCTGGTATCTCTGGGTGGGTTCCGACCTGACCTTTTCTTAATCAGAGCAGTCGAGTAAGAACTCCAGCCCTGCTCGATGACGGCGCTTGAAAAACAGCTCAACGACTTAAGTGTTAAGTACAAATTTGGAGCTATGTACTCATCCCCAAGCAAGCAATTTCCTTACAGAAGCCAGCCTTCCGCTTCTTGTAGCTGGGAAACCCCAAGCAACGTGGCTCAGTTGCTGGGGAAAGATGGGATTGTGCAGAGACAGGGGGGACTTCAGCACAGGACTGGTGTGAAGCATCAGTGTGACTTTGATCAGCCTCAGTTTCCCCATCTGTAAGATGATAATAATAACAATAATAATGGCCTCTCCCTCCTTAGGCTTATCCAATACACAGAGCCGTCTTAGCCCGTGGCAAGTCATCAGTAAATGTTAGCTACCATGGATGGCATCACCCAGAAGGTTTTGTGAGACCTGGTTCTGAGTGAAGCCCTGAGAACTTAAAACAGTTCTATTTTTAAAGTTTTCTCTTCCAAGGCCTCTGAGCTCTTCCGGCTTTTAGACACCAAAGCACTTGCGCGTCTGTTCTTTTCAGAAGCGGTTCTCTCTCCCGGGAGAGGTTTCTTTTCTTCTGCACTTTGTGTGTTCGTTGTTTTTGATGATTTTTGTAGGTCAGGGTGATTTGTGCCCACAATGCGCCATCCTGGCTGGATCCTGTAGCAGCGTCATTCAAGCTCCGAAGTGCCAGGCCACTAAAGATCCCTAGAAGTGGGTGCAGAGCGGTACCTGCCCAGGGGATTCCAGAGGCCTCAGGGGGTTCAGAATAAGGGGCGCTGTCAGGTTGAATAATTGCCTTCCCTAAAAGACAGGGTTATGACCTAAGTCTAATACCTGTGAATTCGACCTTGTTTGGAATTTGGGTCTTTATGAGTTAAGGATGTTAAGATTAGAAGATCCTATTGTATGTGGACGGGTCTTAAATCAAGTTACAAGGATTCTTTTTAAGAGGCAAAAGACAAGCAGTGATGACGCTACACGGAAGCCCAGAACTCTTGGAGAGTGTGCATGCCTGCTGTCACCTTGACCTTCAACGTCTAACCTCCAGAGCCGTGAGAGAACAGACTTCTTGTTTTGCAGCCACCCATTCCGCAGCAATTGTTTTTCTCCAGTCATAGAAAACTAATCAGAGGCTCAAGGAGCTTCTTGTGCTGCGGTCCTCTGCTTCCTACTTGGTGACTAATCACTGAAAAAAAAAAAAAAAAAGACAGGGGTGGTGCAGAGACCACTCCCAGGCAGTCAGCTCGAGGAGAAAAGAAAGATTCCTTTACAAGAACTCCCAGGGCAATCCTAGGCTGTTACCGTCAGGGGCCCAGGTATTCTCCCAAGACAGCCCCTGGATGCTCTAAATGGATGATTTAAGTCATCCATTCTGGAAGCACAATGGAAAGAAAAGACCAGGGTGCTTACATGTGACATATGAGTTAAGTGAGGATCATACATCCTGGGCACAGCATTTTTCTCTGGGATTCAGATACTCACAAAGTCCCAGAGAGCTTTTCAGGGGAAATAACCTGAGAGCTTAAGTCATCTCTCTGGAGCACGGTGAGGGGGGGACGAAGGAAAAGGTTGATCTGACAAGCACAAATAGGCTTATGATCCACTACCTTACTACTGGGGAAGGAATCCAAGTGCTTTGCTCTTCCTTTCTAAACAGACAATAAATGCTACGGCGAGACAGTTTATAATGTTAAGAAAAAACTGCACTTGCCATCCCATTCCCAGAAGAACCCGCAGTCCATTTGCAATACAGAGGCCATGCTGCAAATCGTCTCCTTTGCTAATTCTGATAGTTGGGACACTTATGTTTCCTAGTGTTCTGAAAATATCAACGACTTCTAATTTAAAACAAGTCAAGAAATGTGAGTGTATATGCTAGGATGTCATGGAGATTTTCTGTAGCCTCATTAATTAATTTTTTTGACCTTCACTGAGACTCAAGTTTTGGGAATAAACACACAGCATTTGGCTCAAGGCCTCTCACGTTGTGGAATGAGACAAGTGAGTTTCAGAGAATTGGCATCACACCGCTCTGACATCACACTTAGGGGCAGAAAGGGGACTGCAATCCGTCTGGCCCACTGCTGTGTATCTTATGGTTCCCTTCCACCTGCACCATGCACACTGTGCTTGAACTTGAATATTTAAATCATGTCCTAAAGTTAATTGCCTTATTAACAGTATAGCTATTCAGCTTACTTTTTCAGAGTCTGTGTTCATTCAACTCAAAAAAATAAGATTCAAATAAAGTCACTCAAATACATGAAAAATAGTATAAAATGTTTGCACTGATATATTTTATCCATTCCATGTCATCCCTAAAGTTTCCATTCACAAACTTCCTTAGCACCTGCAATATCACAAATGGCCAGCAGATGGAAGCAAATAACTTTGCAAAAAAAAAAATCTGAAGCATCAACAGAACACAGGAGGATTTAATTTCATCAGGACTGTAAACTTCTTGAAATATCACAATGTCTTCGCTCTCTCAAATTTTAAGCCTCAGATGGCTGTATGTTTTAATTACCAAGCTCTAATTACTTACTGGGAGTGTGTGATCATTTTATTTATTAAGTATTTTATTATTATGTGTTTATGAATGGCACACATCCTTGTTGTAAAGATATTCTGAAAACACTAGGGTTTCAATCCAAATATGAAGACAACTGGAATTTAAGAGCTATCTCACCTGAAGTCAAACAGCAAACAGCTCAAGCATACTAAGTAAAATCTCAACACAAATCAATTCAACCAAGAGAGTCAAGTTTACCTTCCTTGTGGCGCTGCCAACCTGCTGACTTTGTAAACATCGGGAGGAATTTTAAGGGACTTTGGAGCTATTTTCTTTGAGAAGAAATATTAGGCAGGAAAAAAAAATCTGTAAAGCCAGAAAGATCACAATACGATCTCCAAACCATGCTCCCATGGAAAGCAAGCAAGCAGGGGTTCATTTTGACTTTCTTGGGAATTGCACCCCTACCTCCTATAAATTATTGAATTTAGAGCTTTTCATTCTACTGGGTTTTTTTTTTTTGTAGTTTGCTTTTCAGCAGACAAGAAGCTTCAGTATCTCCATATCCAGCCTTGCCCGACAAGCGAGCTGGTGGGGAAAAGGCAGGGTAACTCGTGGGATGCCAGCTCAGCACAATTAAATTTGATACTGAGGGAGGCAGCCCCCTCTCAGGTAGGAGGCATGTGTCACCAGGTGAGCTCAAACTCAGGCTCTGTTTGCAAATAAGAGCTATGCATTGGCATCACAGCAGGAGTTTAATGAGAGCGCTTTTAATTAACTGTAAAAGTAATTACCCATATTAGATGTAAATCACACTTGTTTTTACATGAGGTGAATAATTTTAGCTGGCTTTTAAGAATAGTACTTCTGGAGGGGCTGTCAGCTGCAAACTCTCCACAAGTTGGTGTGCTGTTTCCTCAACACACAGGCAATACACTAGCCCAGGAGGCCTGGGCTTGTCACCTGCCTTCCATCAGCTAAGAGGCTTCTCCCTTTATTTCCATCAGACTCCCACATCTAAACTCTGCCTCTCCACAGCTGCACCCTCAGAGAGAAACACCCCCACAACAGGACCCACATCCAGGAGTTTGTTTTGTTGTTGTTGTTGTTCCTTTTGGCTTTTAGCCTTCTAGCCCCCAACATATCACAGACAGGCTCCTGTGAATAATTAAGAAACAGTTGCCAAATGAACAGGAAAAAAAAGAGATGAAGGAAGAGGCCCTGAGGGGTCTGGACTGTGGCCCCAGAGTGAGCTAAGGTGGATCTCCTCCAAAGAAAGAAATACGCTGGAGGGAAGAAGCCAGGGCAAGAGCCAGGCTGCGGCTGCGAGTCTCAGGGCGCAACTTCTGATGAGGATAAATGTCTGTGTCACCAGCCCCAAGACAAGCCGCCCGCACTGCCCGGGATTTATAAACACACGGACCACTAGAAAATGACAGAGGTCAGTGTTGGGAGCTAGTGAAGGTGAACTGCTTGGCTGGGGAGCTGTGTTAAGACATCGTCCTCTGGGCCCTCGAAAATCCCTCAGCCTTCAACAGGAGGTGAGCAGGCGCTCCTGAACCTCTGACTTGAACCACAGTGAAACGTAAACATCCAGGATGCAGTTTGCAAATACAAAATTACTGGCTAATTATTTATACTTTGATAGGCACCTTCATTAAAGGTTTTGAGGATGCAATTATCAAATTGAGTTTTAGTGCACTCAAGTTAAGCAACTGAAAGATCGGGGATGGGATGGGATACAGACAGGGTGAGATTACACCCACCGAGTCAGCCTGAAACTTAGTGGGTGATTAGGTCCCTCTGAAAGGAAGGCAGGCCTTCCCGAGGACGGCACAGCTGCCTCTCACTGCCCTTATTTTCTCATGCATAGCCTCCTTGGGGGGTTTGTTGCTGTTGTGCTATTGATGTTACTTGCCTGGGGGGGTCTCTGCCTTAAAACAACCTGAAGAGGGGGCCAGAGCAGGAAATGTACAGCTTTGATTTGGTGCCTGAAACTTACCCTGGGTCAGGGCCACCTAAAAAGAGAGCCAGACTAGAACAGTGCCTCCCAGGCAGAGCTGCTTGTATTATAATTCCTGTCTAGAGGGGCACACATATTGCCCAGAGCCCCCAATATCTCCCATACTCTAAGAGTAGCTGCTTCCCACATCACCAATATGAGAGATTTAAATAAAAAAATTCTTTTAAAGGGAACACTTCTACACTACTAGTGGGAATGCAAACTAATAGGTTCCTTTTGGAAAGATATTTGGAGAACACTTGAAGAACTAAAAATAGACCTGCCATTTTATCCTACATTTCCTCTACTAGGTATATATCCAGAAGACCAAAAATCACACTATAATAAAAATATTTGTACCAGAATGTTTATGGCAGCCCAATTCATAATTGCTAAATCATGGAAGAAGCCCAAGTGCCCGTTGACTCATAAATAGATCAATAAATTGTGGTATATGTACACCATGGAATATTATGCAGCCTTAAAGAAAGATGGAGACTTTACTTCCTTCATGTTTACATGGATGGAGCTGGAACATACTCTTCTTAGCAAAGTAGCTCAAGAATGGAAGAAAAAGTATCCAATGTAATCGGCCCTACTATGGAACTAATTTATAGCTTTGATATGAAAGCTATAGCCCAATTATAGCTCAAGTATATGGGGAAAGGGGAAAGGGAAGGGAGGGGGGCAGGATGGGTGGAAGGAGGGTGATTGGTGGGACCACACCTATGGTGCATCTTACAAGGGTACATGTAAAACTCACTAAATGTAGAATATAAATGTCTTAACACAATAAGTAAGAAAATGCCATGAAGGCCATGTTACCCAGTTTGATGAAAATATTTCAAATTGTATATAGAACCAGCATATTGTACCTCACAACTGCATTAATGTACACAGCTATGATTTAATAAAAAAAAAACAATATATATATATAACATTGTTCTCAATTAGTACATCAACATTTTGAGGAAATAAGGCTTCATGCCTGTTTAGAAACACTAAGCTAAAATAATTTACTATGATATCTGAGGGACGATTCAATGAGAAGCTGAGTTTTAATTTCATTTCCAGGCTTCGATCAAAATCCATAAGAGAGAAACCTCAGGAGACAGTCTCTCTGGTTTCAAATCCTGACTCGACCTTCTATTAGTTACGTGGCTTTGCAAAGCAACCTAGCCCTTCCTCAGTTTCTGTATTTCAGAAAATGGGTTTCCCAGTCCTGACAGCATCAGACAGCAGGTGCTGGTGTGAAGTGGGACAAAGTGGACGGATGGGGTGCAGTACCACAGTGGAGGGCCAACATTTTTGTTACAATCACCAATTTAAAAATGGTATGATATGGATTATAATGTACATTATAGAATTGTATCATAATTTTTGTTCTTCCTTCTTGATAGAAGATATTTCTAAAAACTGCCTTAATCCTTCCAGGTCACTGTGATTTCAGTCAATTAAATGGACCCCTGAGGGTGACAAAAGCTGCACTTCCTAAAAAGGATGAGTCTCTGGAGAATTGATGCTGCTAGGCCGTCTGCCTCAACACCCACAAAACCACTCTTGTAAAGACCCTACCGCTACAAGGACTCCACAAAACCATTTAATTGAATATTTCATTTCCTCCTAGGAATCAGATATTCCAGAAAGACAACCAACGGTCAGAGCAAGATTTATACCAATTAAAGAAGGTTCGGCCTGGCTGAAGGTCAAGGAGCTAGTGCAAATGATCTGGGGGAGAAAATCAGCATTCTGATGCTTCCTGTCGAGTGTACAAGGATGAGCTGCCGGCTTCCAGGAAGTGGCTGCTGCTTTGACACAATGTCAGAGCTTTTTTGGTTGTCATGACTCTCCTTGGAAAGTGATATTTACAGGATTTACTCAGACTCTCACCATCTTGGCAACCACATTCCTTCAGAACCAACATTTTCCATCTTGTGACCTTGGGCATTTTGCTTTCTGGTAGAAAAAAGATACTAGCCCGTTCCAGACGATAAAGTAAATAACTCTTCATACCAGGAATGCAAACTGTGTTGTCTACACCCTTAAGTTACTGACAGACCAAAATAGCGGCCCACCTCTGCTCTAACTAAAGCAGCCTGGAGCTGGAACAGAGATGTCTCTTTACTTCTTTATCTACCTTCTATACTCTGGAATGGGTGTTAATAAGAAAACACTAAATGTAGACAGACTATTTGGCACTGAGGGGTAAGCATTATATGAACTAGTGCAATAAAAAGGTAACCTGTGTGCATACCTTCATTCAAAGCACGTTTGGGGTGGCCGTAAAGTTCCTGTGCAGTTTAACATAGTGTGCAATTTTAAATTGCACACGAACTTTATGGCCACCCTGGATAACCACTGTTTTGGTTCTGTCCCTGTTGTAACAGTTCTAAACTTGACAACATGAGACTAAGAGCCAATATGCCAGGAATACATGTCTTCTTGTTCATTATAATAAACATGTAAATTGAAAGCCATGGTTCCTAAACTTCCAACCTCCAAGGTAAGTTAAAAAAAAATAAGTAAATAAATCAGCAGAGAAATAACTATTTCAGCTTTTTCAGAAAGTTAATACAAAGAAAAAAGGGAAGGTATATGTTCTTTTCTATACCATGTGCTTTATTAGAAATGTGAAAAACAGTGCTTCCAGTTTTTATGTGAGCACAGGAAAAGTGTCCCTTAAAATAGTTGAGGATAATTACACGTCTCTGCTTTTTCACTCTTTCCCAAATGCTACGTGTAGAGCATGTCATTCGGTTTTTACAAGCAAGAAGAGAATTAAGAAATCCCCATTGAAGTTTTGAATACTTTCTCTTTAGCTCTGGCTGGCCGGAACCATTCACAGGACATCCGTAATGTATTGGGAGAGATTAGCAGAAAGTTAGGACACCCCATGGATGTCTCAAATACCTCAGTCATACCTGCTGTCTGGGGATGAGGGAAGAACTCAGCGTTGACTATTGCAAGGTATGAAAGCTGATCTACTTAAACACAGAAACTTAGTTATTTTATCCATTCTGGGTAAAATCCCTGTGAATCCTATTTCACTGCCTCCGCTTTTCTGAATGGGGTTGGTTTCAGTATTATCACCCAGGACAATAAGAATCTCCAGGATGCTGATAGCCTCAGAATGTCTTGCCCCCCCCTGCTAAATAGCCCCAGGTTGTCCTGCCCTTGAGATGCTCAGATGCGTTTCAGTTCTTCCAGACCTGTCTTCCCGGTCAGCCCCACCTCCCGCTGCCATTTCCCGTAATTTGCGTCTGGGGAGTGCTGACATCCTTACACATGACTTGGATTTCTTGAAATGACAGAGTCCTGCCCTCCCCTATCCCACCTGCCTTCTCAGAGGTAGTGTTCTGCTGCCTTCCTCCCCAGACCCCATGCCCCCACCTGAATCTTTCTGCCCTGTGCATTTATTATATTCCAGAAACCTGGTTCACAGCTTTCTCCATCCGGAATCACCCTCCCTCTGCTCACCAATTATCTGCTAATCAAAGCCATTCTCACCTCCTCCCCTGCTCCACCCATCAGGTGACTGCCCCTTCTGGCACCAAGTCCTTTGTCCTGCATGTCTGCTGTGGGCTAATTTCATTTGTAATTATAATTGAAGGACCTTTGCTACAATATCCGACTTTTCCAGGAGTTATCAGCTGCTCAAAGGGAAGGGTAACAATAAGCACCATCTAAAAATACATCCTTAGTGATAAATATATATACAATACAATATATAAGCATATGTTATATTAAATATATATGGAACTTCACTTAATTCCATGAATGGGCACAGTGATTATCTCTGTTTTGAAGGAAAGAGACTGAGAGAGCCTTTGGCTTTTTGCTCAAGGTCACAGAGCTGACAATGTTAAGTCTGGGATTAAACCTGGTTTGTTTCACTTAAATGCTGGTGATCTGAGGGTCTCAGCCTATGTCTTTGTTAAACTCATCACCATTTCCTTAAAGTAGTAACATACCCCACAGCAAGAGAATTTTTAACATTGGAATAAATAAACACACAGGAGGAGGCCATGTTCCTATTTATTAGTTTTTCTACCCATTTTATGCCGCTGTTAATTACCCACTATATTTAGTATAGTTATATGAGGTCTGATAATTAAGTGCTTTGGAGGGTGGACTGGGCTCTGGCATCAGTGTCCAGCTTCCCAAGGGGGCTACCCGAATGAGACTATAGTGATATTCAGCCACGAAGTATGTAGTTCTTTTTTTCTAGGTTGAGTTCATTAACTTAATTGTCCAACCTCTGAGTCTGTGTGTATACCCAGGTTTCCTCACACTCATCTCATGGGTTTCCACAGAGCCTGGGTTTCTAAGTCGCTAACATGTATGGTCAATTAGTCATCAGTAATCAGCTTTAAACAAATCACTGCACGACTTCCTTTAAAGAGGCTATGGGTTTAGAAACTCAAGAACCGATTCGCCAACTTAATGAAAATGACCATTTCCCAGGCTTTAAGTCACAGAGATCCATTCTTAAGGTGACCAGATGTCCTGCTTTTGGCGGGACAGTCCCGATTTTTAACAAATTGTCCTGTGTCCTGCGGTGTTTTAAAAAAGCCCCGATTTTTGGAAAGAATGCGCGGCAAGCTAGGGAACATGGGAGAACAGGAAGGGAATATATAATTTTCAGCTGCCATGAGGCTATTTCACCAGGATATGCATTTTATATTATTTTTGTTAATTTTATAATGTTAAACTTTAATAATAACAAATAATTTTTGAGAACTGATTATCGAGAACTGCTTATCAAAGTTTGCATTGTTATCAGGTCCCGCCCCCCTCCCAGGCCCCGCCCCCCCATGGTGTCCGGCTTTACCAATGTTAAAATCTGGCCACCTTATCCATTCTGGACATCTGAACTGTCCTCATATCATTCCCACATCAGGGTGGGGGAGGTCCTCACAAGCTTTATCTGTGAAATGGGCACGATCATTGCAACCTTCTATCAAGGGCTAGAAAAATGATGTGTGCCCCAGAGTGAAACCAGGGAGACTCCAGGAAAGTATATCACATACTTATTTTTCAGTCTTTCTCTCTCCCTCTTGCTCTCCCCAACCAACTCTCTCTCTCTGCACCTCTCCCAGGACCCAAACAACAGGAAGCTCTTCATCAGTTTTGGAGGCTTATGAATTCTCATCACCTTTCTGCCTGACAGCTGAAACGGTCCCGTCTCCTTATATAAGGCTAACAGGTTTTAAGGAAAAAAGATCAGTGCAAGTAATAGCAAACGTAATGAAAGGAAGAGCCGCCGCCAATGAAGTCAGCCTAAGTCACTCTTTGAGGTCACAGGCCTTGCGGCTGCTTAAGCTTTATCAATAAATTCCAGGTTGGTTAGGCCTGGCAGGCACTTGAGCTAAAGAGGAGCTTGGCCCGGTGTCACTTGGTCACGGCATCATCAAAGGAACCCCTCAAGCAAATCACCAAGCCTTCGTTGCCCGCTCATTCCAGACTCATTTGTGTTCCTGTGAAACCCTCCAGTAGAGCCAAGAGCCGTGAGTCCCTGTCCTCTCTCCAAATGGACTTCCGTGCAGGACCAGCAGCACAGACACCAGGGGAAGGAAGCTCTGTACTTTACCCCCAGTAACCACAGGAAAAGCGTCTCAGCACCCTGAGTTCAGATCTTCTCCTCCCTCTGGGGTATCATTATCACAATGGGTCCAAGGTTCACCAAGCCTCTTGTTTGCTGTAGTCTCAGGTTTTTTGTTTTGTTTGGTTTTGAGGCAGAGTCTCAGTCTGTCACCCTGGCTGAGTGCCGTAGGGTCATAGTTCACAGCAACCTCAAAATCCTGGGCTCAAGAGATCCTCTATGCCTCAGCCTCCTGAGTAGCTGGGACTATAGGCAACTGCCATGAGGCCCAGCTAGTTTTTCTATTTTAGTAGAGATGGGGTCTCACTCTTGCTCAGGCTGGTCTTGAACTCTTGAGCTCAAACAGTCACCCCACTTGGGCCTCCTAGAGGCCTGGGATTATAAGCATGAGCCACCATGCCCAGCCTGGTTTCACTTTTCATGGCTAGCGTGCAGCGGCCAGCGCTGAGGGTCCCTCGCGCTTCACCTCTACAGGAGGCATCAGTGAGTTTTCCCACTGTCTGTACTGCAAGGAGGAAAAAGCCCAGGTTCAGAGTGCTGAAGTCCACAGCTACTATATTCACAGTCCCTGAAGGCAGAGACTTGCGTTTGTGTTTCTCAGGCTGAGTCCTGACCCCTCCCAACGCTGCCTGGCACCTCACGTCTGTTCCAGAACAAATGGGGTAAGTTTAGAAATGTGTTGTCGCAGCTGCTTTGTCTGAACTCGCGTCCCTGCACTCCACTTTCATGGAGGTCTTCCCTTTGCAAAAAAAAAAGTTTGATAACAGAGTTTTTTAAAAGTCATTTCTACTTCATCTTATTGTTAAATAAGGTTCTGCCTTAAATACCAGCCCCAAATGCAGCTCTCTCTCCACCACAGGCTGCACTCTCTTTGTCTTCCCTTCATCTCTTTACTCTTCCCGATCTTCCTTCTTGCCTATCACTTAACCTCCAATTCCTTCTCAGATTCACAATT
This sequence comes from Galagoides demidoff, assembly GCA_963574575.1. NCBI lineage: Eukaryota > Metazoa > Chordata > Mammalia > Primates > Galagidae > Galagoides > Galagoides demidoff. Next base: position 3,100 of record CAUYQV010086744.1, on the reverse strand, counting down.
TCCAAGGCTCTCTTTCTATTACTCTGGGTCTGACCTTCTGAATTCTCTACCTGCCTTTTCACGTTACTGTTTCTCTCTCTTCGCCTGCGCACCACCCCCTGCAATATCCTCCCTCCACTTTCATCCGTATTAAATGTCTCATCTTGCTTATTTCCAGCTGGGTTGACAACCACCTAGTTACATCCATGTGTGGCCTCCTTCCCCCCTCTCACATCCACATATACTCCTGAGGATACATTTAAATATCTTTTACTGAGGTCTGAGGCACACACATGAAGTGTGGTATATGGTAGCTATTGTGACTGAGGACCACGAAGTCAGTCTTCTCTCTTGATACCTAACAGCTCAAGTTATGTAGATGAGCTACAGTTAGAACATCCTTCTTATGACAGATGACCATAGATCCCAAACCTACCCATTTCAGGAATACGTAAACTTGACCTTGAATATGGAGATAGCTCTTGGGAATGCCAGTGTTCCCAACCAACGAGTTCTGGATTCCAGTTATGTGTTTAATGCCTACTAGCAACAAGACTTGACCAGATCAGTTATCTCTACTAAATCTTAGCCGTGCGTAGTGGCTCATGCCTGTAATCCTTCCACTCTGGGAGGCTGAGGGAGGTGGATGCCTGAGCTCAGGACCTCAAGATCACCCTGAGCAAGAGCGAGACCTGGTCCCTAAAAATAGCTGGGCATTGTGGCAGGGACCTTTAGTCCCAGCTACTTACTTGAGGCTGAGGCAAGAAGATCACTTGAGCCTAAGAGTTTGGGGTTGCTGTGAACTGTGATGTGACAGCACTCTACTGAGGGTGACAGTGAGACTGTCTCAAAAAAATAAATGAATGAAGTAAGTAAATCTTAGTCTTTCTGCCTTATGGGAGCTATGCAGAGATAAACAGAGATGTGAACAGAACTTACCTCTTCAGGCTATTATGAGTATTAACTAAGATTACATAAGAAAGACATCTAGAGAAAAAACACAATTAAATGTAAGAAGTGGGGAGAGGGTGAGGGGAGGAGGTCTGGTAAGCTCTCACCTAGCAGGTACCGTGTCGGGGTATATGGCACACATCCTGGGTGAAGGGCTCAATGCAGCTTGGACTTGACCTTACAAACAATGTAACCGAATCATATGGACCCTCACCTTAATCTAAAATTTAACAATAAACAAGTAACAAAGGTAGGAAGGAAGGGAGGAAGGGAGAGAGGGGAGAGAAGGAGGGAGAGAGAGAAGAGAGCAGGGACAGGGGAGGGAGGAACGCAGGCCAGCTGTGTCTGGCATACAGCAATGTCATGATCAATAAGACCTATTACCATCATCCTCACCACCCTCAACTTCATCTTTTTTAAAGTACAGTATCATTTTAAAAAATAAAACAATCTGCTCCAGGAGTAGATGGATTGATTAAGTAATTAATACCCTCACTCAATGCCTCTTTTTCATTCCTTGGGTGTGGGCAGGAAAGAGACAGAAGGGGAAGAATGAAGAAGTGTCTCCCATCCCTCTCTGTCACGGGCAGGGGAATCAAAACTGGATAATACATTCAATGAGTTACTTAATTAACTGGGTGTAGGTGACGCTGAAGTGGCGGAGTGAAATAATGAGATGTCAAACACAGAAGCTTAGACCAAGGAGGGATTTGAAAACCCTTTTCCTGTCAGGAGAAACCACAGGATTTTTTCAGGCAGATGACACTAAGGGGTTTAATCTTTCCATTTTTGTCCTTCTGAAAGCAAGGGTCTTTAAAAAAAAAAAAACTACTGAAATAAGGCCAAATGTAAAATTAGCATTTATGAAGCAGAGGGCATTAATATGAGGTAGTCTGGGTCCTTTATAACATTAAGCTGGTACCAAATTGAGAATAAAAAATAAAAAATAAAAGCTCTGATTAAAAGGATCTTAAATGGAGAGGCTGTTGCTAATAGCCAGGCCATCGCAGAAGGACTAATTAAGCTAGAAATAAATGTGCTTCGAAGGGAAAGGCTATTTCATGATCCACCTAAATGTCAAATGGCTGACCACGAAAGTCACCTGCTGTTAATTAAAATCTAGTTGTCATCCCTAGTTAAGGGGTTGCGGACATCTCTCTCAATCCTGGAAGAATCTCACAGCCAGACACCCACCCTAACCACCCTCATTCATCCTGCCAATTAATGTTGATTTTTATCTACATGTTTCAGGGTCAAAAGATGAAAGCATAACCGATTTTTTTTTTTTTAAACAAAGACAGCCGATCCCCACTTCAGTATTTGTGACATTAATGAGTACTTAAAAAAATAAAACATAAATCAAGGCTGACTTTGAAAAATTGTAGCTGTTGGTATTCTCAGGGCAAAAAGTCATTAAACATCCTCAATTAGATGAGTAACAATGTGTTTCTTCCCATTCATCCCGAGCACTACATCGGTGTAGCCTCGCACATTTTATAGGCTCATGTTCTTTCTGAGGACAATGCTAATGTAGTCGGGCTGCCTCTCCCCTGGGCCTGTCATTGCCAAGTGCGTGGGGGACTTCCATCCCAATCACAGATTTTGCCACATTTGCATACCACCTGTATTATTATCCCGTATAAATCACACACACACACATGTGTATATATGTATGCACACACAAATAATCACTCATTAACTATCGCTGCAATGATAGGTTTAACGTGTATGCAAATTCCTCCTTTTTTTTAATTAGATAATAGCTGTGTACATTGATACTCTCATGGGATACAGTGTGCTATTTTTAAATATTATTTGAAACATTCTCATCAAACTGGTTAACATAGCCTTCATGTCATTTTCTTAGGTATTGTGTTAAGACATTTATATTCTTCATTTAGAAAGATTCACATGTACCCTTAAAAGATAAACCATAGACGTGGTCCCACCAATCACTCTCCCTCCACCCATCCTCCCCCCTCCCCTCCCCTCCCTTCTCCTCTTTCTCTGTATTCTTGGGCTATAATTAGGTTATAGCTTTCCTATGAAAGCTATAAATTAGTTTCATAGTAGGGCTGAGTACATTGGATACTTTTTCTTCCATTCTTGAGATACTTTACTAAGAAGAATATTTTCCAGCTCCATCCATGTAAACATGAAGGAGGAAAAG